>JAGVVM010000278.1:0-18365 GCA_019149425.1 Psidium friedrichsthalianum | reverse complement strand
ACGAGATGAGAAGAGAAATACCCCATCTTTTGAATGAGCAAGTGTAATTTTAATTTGGAGTAGGAACTTATAGGCTGTAAATTTCGAGGACGAAATTTTTATAAGAAGGGAAGAATTGTGACAGTCTGAAAATTCGACCCATTTATCGGGTTTCTAACGAATGGAAATACTTCGTTAATACACTCTGATCGACGCTCACTCAGGATTAGCTACCCTGAGATGGCCAACCGAAGGGGAAAGGCTATTTGGGAATTTTTCCCAATCAGCCGCCCGTTGGTCTGAGACTGAGGCAGAGTCGGTAATTAATGAATTGACCACGAAATGAAATCCGACATTTGGACAATCGAATCAATAAGATAAACACAATGAAGAAATGAAATCAGTTTCAGAAATGTCGTCTGAAGGTCAGACAGCCGGGCACGTCGAGAAGCAAGACGTGAATGGAAAATTACCGAAATGCCCCCGGTAAATGCTCAGTCCTTAGAATTAGTTAAATTAGGATTTTTGAGAGTAGATTCGATAGACCGACACCAAATCCAGTCCGAGATTCGTTCGCGCTCGAGACCCGATCAGTGCATTTGGCACGCAAATCGAGGCAAGTCAAAATCAGATGTCACATCAATCAATCAAATTCTTGTCAATCAATCAATCATGTCATGGCACAATTCCCAAGGAAATCAAGTCCATCAATCATGGTCACTATTCTAACCACCCCACCCACTTGCCATTTTGTCCTTTATACACCATAATCTCTCATTTCTCTCTCTCCCCCTCATTATTTTCGGCCGGCCTCTCCCTCCTCCTTCTACCCCGATGCCGACCTCTCCTCCTCTTGCCCGAAGTCCGCCCGAACCGCCATCGTCCGCCCCGTCGTCGTCGCCCGGCCACCGTCGGCTCCAACCCGCCGTCCCGTTGTCTTGGTAAGTTCCTTGCCCCTTGTTCTTCATTTTCGTGTCTTGAGGAGACCCCAAGGCCACCGACCAGACCCCATCTCATTCTCTCTCTCGGTTCCTCCCGTAGCCGCCCGATCCGTCGTTGCCGTCGTCCACGCCCGGCCGCCGTCGCCACCGTCCCGCCTCCGTCGACCACCACCCCATCACGGTGAGCCTCCCTCTCCTTCTCATCTTCATTTCGTGGTTCGGGACCCCACGGAACCCGACCGAGTCTCACCGCCTCTCTCTCTTTCTCTCGGTTAGCCCTCGGTCACCGCCCCGTCGCCACGTCCGCCCTTCTTCGCCGACCAGCCGCCGCCACCAGCCCACACGGTAAGCTTCATCCTCTAATCTTGGTTTAGGCTAGTAGTATGAGTGTATGGGTTAATGTATTAGTGGATGGGAATGGTGATTAGAGTGTATTATGTGTAATTAAGCCAAATGAGCTTTAGGTTAATTGTGTGTGCATATTGGGCCGTGCGTATGGGCTTCTTAAGAAAATGAATTTGGGCCTTGGATTGTTAATTAAAGGCTGCAATTGGTGGAATAGGCGTGTGGAAGTGTGGGCCAAAGCAAGTTAATGGGCCTAGGGATCTAATTCATACTAATTGGCCAATTGGGACATTCGGGCCTAAGACCCACTAATGGGCTTATAATGGACGAAAATTCTAATTGTTTGGACCCAAATTAGAGTCTGGATATTAAAATGTAAGGCCCAATAATGTACATGGCCTAGGATAACGAATTGGGCCTATAATGACCTAATGGGCTTAATAGGCTAGCCCTTGAAAATGGGCTTGGGCCCTACGCGAATTTAATTATAATAATGGGCCTCGAATTATTATTTACTTGCAATTTAAATTGTGGGCTTATAATTGGCTAATGGGCCTTGGTACCCAAATAGGCCTAACTTATTTAAATAGGCCCAACCTGGCTCAATGGGCCTAACCTACCTCACTGGACCTTGAACCTAAATGGGCCCACTAAATAACTAGGCCCAACTTGGCTAATGGACTTAAGACACTGTAATGGGCCGACCTACCCTATTGGACCTAACTACCTTTGCGGACCTTGGTCCTTAGAATGAACTTTAGGCCCATTCGAAACCAAATCTTCTAATTGGGCCTTAACCCAAGCCAAGCCTAATTCAATTACACCTGAGGAGTTATTAAAACACTAAATCACTAATCATGGGTTATTGATTCTCTGGGATCAATCCTTAGCTGCTGGGTTGTCTGGAGTGAGTTCCAATTTAGTGGGTCCCTGGGTTAATGCGATCAGGATTGGTTTACTCTGGGAACTAATTATAGTGCGCTGGGCCCATGTGATGTTTATACTGTTAAATGTTGTAGGTTACTCGTATGTTTCCTCGATGTACTCTGTTTCCGTACTTGTGAACCATTGCATGCATGCTCTGTGGTTGAATTGCTGTTGTAAATATGTGGGCCCCGCATACATTGAGAGCATGGCATGAGTCACTAGAGATGTGACATAAGAAGGTGCCCCAGAGGCGTTGTTACGCGGGGAAATGGAGAGAAAAGGGAGTAACCAACGTAAGGCGTCAGATACGCAGTTGAGGAAATTGCCGAGGGCACTGTTGGATGAGCCCTAATGGGAATGGAGAGATAGACGGGCATGATCCATTGGGATCCGTTATGGCCGACTGAGGCCTGCATCATTGGCATATGGCATTATGGTTGACTGCTTAATTATTGCCCGTCTGTGTATTACGATCTGCATTGATATGCCTTGCACGTCTACTTACGCGCTGAGGGTCTGATACTGAGGGAACTGTGAGTGTCTGAACCCTGGACCGCGAACCTAGTCCCCTGGATAGGACCGACCCCACTAGTATACGCTATCCTACGCTAGGATTAGTGGTGAGCTTATTGAGTTTCGACTCACGGGCGGTGGTTGCCCTTCTTTTTACAGATCCAGGTCACCCGTGATGGCAGCACCCCCTATGCTTTTTGGATTACCAGTGCAGATGGATACCCAGATCACTCTTCATTTTGATATGCACGCCACGATGTGGCATAGGCACTTGATTACTGTGTTGGTGGATCAGGGAGGACCCTACCTTGTACCTCATAGGTTCGAAGCTTGGTTTAGAGAGGGTCTACATGGTTTTCAGGGACCCCAGAGAGATTCCCCGATCCCTATGGAGGAAGACCCGATTTTGTTGCAGCCCGCTGAATATGGTGGCGAGGTGATCGACCCCGACCTACTGCAGGAGTTGCCGTCCCCCGGACGTTCCGAGATAGACGGCCATGAGGAGGGTGATGCCATGGACACCGATGAGGAGGACCCAGAGGAGGATCCCGAAGAAGACCCAGAGGAGGATCCCGAGGAGATCCCGAGGAAGAGCCTGAGGAGGATTAAGTCCTACTGTCACTGGTTAGACTTTTGGATATAGTGAGAGCGTAGGTGTCGCGACCATAGGTTGAGATTTTCCTTTGGGGTTGGAAGAAATCTGATACATAGCGATATCAATATATATATATATGAAGTTCCTGACCGCAGAACCTATCACAGTCATCTCATTCTTGTAAGTCAAGATAGGAGGAAGGTATTCATGTGTAGAAGGCGCGCTTCCGAACTTCTCAGGTGTTGCTGGCTAGACCATGCGTCGTCTGGCCGCGATGTCGTCTGAGCCGTCGCTAGGCCAGGCGTTCGCCAGGATCGTTACGATATGAGCAGGGATGTCGCGAGCTCGATTGGGATCGGGCGTGACAGATGAAGCTGCTAAAAGTGGGATTCATTGAGGTGATCGCTTATCCTGAATGGGTCGCCAACATCGTTCCGGTGATGAAGAAAGACGGAAGGGTCAGAGTCTGCGTGGATTACCGCGACCTGAATAAGGCAAGCCAAAAGATGACTTTCCTCTCCCACACAATGACGTCTTGTTGACAGCACCGCGGGATTCGACATGTTCTCATTCATGGATGGATTCTCTGGATACAACCAAATCCTTCTGAAGGAGGAGGACAAAGCGAAGACCTCGTTTATAACGCCATGGGGCACCTTCTGCTACAAGGTTATACCTTTCGGCTTGAAGAATGCAGGGGCAACTTACCAAAGGGCCATGGTGGCGCTATTCCACGATATGATGCATAAGGAGATAGAGGTGTATGTTGACGACATGATCGCAAAGTCTAAACCTGGAGACGACCACGTCCAGATACTGAGAAAGCTGTTCGAACGACTTTGGAAGTACAGATTGAAACTAAACCCCGCGAAATGCATATTCGGGGCACGGTCGGGAAAGTTTCTCGGGTTCGTGGTGAGCAACCGGGGAATAGAAATCGATCCTTCTAAAGTAAGGGCGATATTGGACCTCAGTACTCCCACAACGGTCAAGAAGTGAGAAGCTTGCTGGGAAGACTAAATTACATCGCCAGATTCATCTGTCAACTCTCTGATGTCGCAAAACCATTCTTCAAGCTGTTGAAGAAGGGAACCAAGGTAAAATGGGATCCGAATGCCATCAAGCGTTGGAAAAGATTAAAAGCTACCTTATCTCGCCACCGATTTTGGTGCCTCCCGTACCGGGGTCTCCGCTGACCCTGTATCTCATCGTCCATCAGGAATCCTTAGGGGCTCTGTGAGCTCAAACAAGTCCAGAAGACCGTAAGGAACGGGCGATTTATTACCTGAGCAAGAAATTCACTGCATCGGAGATGAACTACCCCACAGTTGAGAAGACCTGTGTCGCATTAGTATGGGTGCTACACAGATTGGGGCAATACACTCTTCATCACCGCATACATTGGTGACAGAGAACGATCCAATCAAGTATCTCCTGGAAAAGCCAGCCTTAATCGGAAAATTGGCCAAATGGCAGGTTCTTCTGTCAGAATTCGATGTTGGAAGCTCAACTCAGAAGTCTGTCAAGGGGCGAGCTATAGCTGATATGTTGGCTAAAAATGCCCAGGGATTCAACATCTCGAGTGACGAGAAGGCGGAAGATCGTATTTCCAATTTGTCCGAAGACAGGTGGACGATGTATTTCGATGGCGCCGTAAACCTCGCTGGGTCGGGAACCGGGGCAGTTCTTATATCTCCTGAAGGGCAACACTATCCAGTCGCCGCCAAGTTGACGTTTCCATGTACCAACAAACATCTCCGAGTATGAAGCCTGCATACTCGGACTGCAGCTGGCCCTCGCCATGAAAGTAGAGAAATTGCAGGTGTATGGAGACTCCATGCTGATCATCTTGCAAACCAAGGCGAATGGAAGACTAAGGACTCTAAGCTCATCCCTTATCATAGGTTCTTGGAGGAAATGATTGAAGAGTTTGAAGAAATCGATTTTGAATACCTGCCGAGAACCCAGAATCACTTTACGGATGCCTTGGCCACCCTATCATCCATGTTACAAGTACGGAGGGTCTAGACATCGAGCTACTGAGAGTCGATATTATCAAACAGCCGGCTTACTGCATGGTGATTGAAGAAGGATTTGATGATCAACCATGGTATCACGACATCAAGAATTACCTGCTGAAGGGAGAATATCCTCCAGGGAGCCAAACGGGAGATAGAAAGTACATAGCCAAGATGGCTACCAAATTCTTCCTCAGTAGCCAGACACTGTATAAGAAGTCATTCGACTCGGTCCTGCTAAGGTGCGTAGATGCTAAAGAAGCAAACCTGCTTATGAAAGAGATTCATGAAGGGGAATGCGGACCACACATGAACGGCCACCTCCTCGCTAAGAAGATCATGAGGCTCGGTTACTATTGGATGACCATGGAGCCGGATTGTAATCAGCACGCGAGGTCCTGCCATCAGTGTCAGGTATATGGAGATAGGATCAACGCTCCCCCGAACGAACTGCACCAAATGTCTGAAGCCTGGCCATTTTCTATGTGGGGAATCGACATGATCGGGCCAATTAACCTTAACGCTTCGAATGGACACCGTTTCATCTTGGTGGCATAGATTATTTCACCAAATGGATCGAGGCCAATTCGTACGCCAACGTACGGCTAAGAGCGTCGCAAAGTTCATTAAAAGGGATATCATCGCGAGGTACGGGACGCCACAGGCCATCATTACAGACAATAGATCCAATCTGAATAACAAGGTGGTGGACGATCTGTTGGATCGGTTCAAGATTAGACACCTTAATTCTTCTCCTTACCGCCCACAAATGAATGGAGCTGTAGAAGCGGCGAATAAGAATATAAAGAAAATCCTGGCCAAGACGGCAGAGAACTTTCGAGACTGGCACGAGAGGTTGCCATACGCATTGATGGCTTATCGAACTTCAATTCGAACTTCGACTGGGGCAACACCTTACTCTTTGGTGTACGGTATGGAGGCCGTCCTTCCTGTAGAGGTTGAGATCCCTTCCTTGCGAGTATTAGCCCAGGCCGAACTTTCAGAGGCTGAATGGATTCAGCAAAGGCATGAGCAGCTGAACTTGATTGATGAAAAGCGGCTGAAGGCTATATGCCATGGACAGGCATACCAAAAACGGGTAGCTAAGTCATTGACCGCAAGGTGAAGCCCAGAAGTTTTGCAGTCGGAGATTTAGTTGTGAAGAAGGTACTTCCCAATGTTTCTCATCCCGGGGGCAAGTTTGCACCAAATTATGAAGGTCCGTACGTAGTGCAGAAGGTTTTACCTGGCGGCGCTTTGATCCTCTTGAATATGGACGAGGAAGAATTGGCAAATCCTGTAAATACAGATGCTGTCAAGAAATACTACCCTTGAATAAAACGAGGATTTGACCAGTTCTCGTATCCCAATCTTGTCTGAGCCACGTCGAGATCCACCACACACATTTCATGCATACATGCATACACTTGCATTATTTTCTATGCTGCAGGTCCAAGAGGAATCCCCAGATGGAGGAAACGACTCAAACGACCCACCCGAATCAAAAGATCATGAAGGAGAAGAATCCACAAAAACAGCCGCCTACCGGTGCCCCCAGTTCGCAGTCAAGGGTAAAAGTTGTATCGTTCCAATTCCTAATGTGAGAACGGACGCTAACTCCCGAAACGCTTTATTTTTCACAGGGACTTCCGGCCGCGGCGAGCAGGTAAGTACTTCTTACTCTAAAACTTTTCAGTTTACCACGTCATGATGATCAGTAAATCACATCATCGACAAAAATTCGTGGAGTAATTCCATCTCCATTCTCATTTAAAAAAATCTTCGAGGTTACCCAGAGAATCTGATGCTCGCATGCATCATGAATCCCCTGTGAGGGCTAATGCTAATGAAATAGGAATGAAATCTCCAAATGAGAACGATCAAGTCTGTCATGCTGGAGTAGACCGAAATCTGAGAGGCCAGCCATGCCCAAACCCGTCCCTACACACTTGAGAGATGAGTGAGAGATAGGTGCGAAATAAAAACCCTTGTCCGTGAATGTAGGGATCATTTGCAGTGGTTACATAGATTGAAATGATGAAAGGCACGTTCATTTCTCTATCCTAAACACATAATAACCCTTTGCAACCCATTTGAGCCTATAAAGGGAGAATTCAAAAATGACCCTGTCAAGAACCACCCTACACCGGGGCAATTTGGAGGTTCATTGGTCGGTTCCTAGGAGAAAAGATCAAGGTAAGGCTTTATTGTGCTGACTTGCATCAACCTTTCGTGGTAACTTCAGGTGGTATCCCGTGGAGATTTGAAACATCAAAGTGAAGGAGAGCAATTCATTTCTCTATCCTACACACTTTATCCCTTGACGAGCCAATTTGAGCCTGCACATCTTCGTTTCAAAACCCAGTTGGTGATCACCTCCCTACCCTGGGGCAATGCATATGACTCGCCAATAAAAAGCAGGACACCTGGTGAAAGCAAGGCCAAAGCCCATTATCGAAGAAGAGCAACAATGCTTGAAAACCAGTCAAAGAAAAATACAATGAAAATGTCAAAAGGCAATAGGGCTGATAAAAGCAAAGTGCCTCGTAAAAGCAAGGCCAAAGCCCTTTGTAGGAACAAAAGCCATGACACTCGAACATATAAGTGTGCCAAAAAAAGGAAATCTGTTGGCAGACAAGTGACAAAAGTGAGGAAACATGGCAGTTTAGCCTGACATAAGTATCCAGAAGATTTGGGGGGGGCTTAAGATATAGATTTAACCCCCAGCAGCCATGACAGTTGGTAAGGATGCAAGGTGATCACCAACATATCGTACCTCTCACCCCAAAAATGGCCTTTCCTAGCCTACCTTGAACCAATGTTACAACCTATCCCGAAAGCCTCTCCTGATTGAGACGTTTCAGGTCAACACGGGATTTCACACAAGAGGCTACTGCCTAAAGGAGTAAGTACAATCCGGCCTTATCTGATCTTCGAGGTTCTTGACTTGTAAACCTGAAGAAGTCGCTTTTAAAATGTTGATTCTTTTTGAAAACCTCAAAGTGCCTACCCATTGCATAAACCATTGACCAAGCCCGCACTACGGTCCGTCGAAAGACCTTCTCTGATCAATCGGGTTGTATACACTGCAAATAGTCCCGAAATTCTTGATACAGGTTTCGAGCGTTGGTTTGAATGTTCATAAAAACATCCCCAGCGAGAAAGCAGAAATACTCAGAAACGAATATTGTGAGAAATCTTCTCTGATAAGATGCTCCAGTTAATGCGACTGATCGAGCTCATCTGGCGATTTCAGATTTATTGATTCAAATTTTCCTCATGAGGGATTCTATTTATGCACGCATGCTGCCAGATATCTTGGCCCGCAAGAGCGTGACTCATTTCAAAACTTGAATATTCAAAATATCAAAAATCAATTCAGCAAGATAATATGGGTTCGAGCTTCTGCAGGTCTCCATAGATCCCAGAATGGCACCTTTCAAAGCAAGAGAATACGGGTTCGAGCTTCTGCAGGTCTTCACAGATCCCAGAATGGCGCCCTTCAATACAAGAGAATACGGGTTCGAGCTTCTGCAGTCTCCACAGATCCCAGAATGGCACCCTTCAAAACAGATAAATCAGTAGAATCCTTTCACTAGGAATCTGCCATGGGGGCCTACCATACGGGTCAATCTCAGTCAAATCCAATTAGTAGAATCCTTCCACTAGGAATCTACCATGGGTGACCTACCATACGGGTCAATCTTAATCATGTCTTAATCAGTAGAATCCTTTCACTAGGAATCTACCATGGGATGACCTACCATACGGGTCCAAGTCCAATCACCCTAAGGTTTTCTTGTAACAAATCCTTAGGTCTTCATTCCGGAGTGGTCAATGGCGACGCGAGGCAAACAGGTAAGTTCCAGGTAAATCCCTCGACTCTCACTTCCCTTCTCTCTTATACCCAAGTGAGCAGTGTGAATTTGGACTTAAGCTTTCAAGAGGAAACTAGAGTTGGATGGCACGACCTTTTATTTTCTATTTTCATCTCTTTTCCAGTAAAGTCGGTTAGATATCAAGTGCCAGTTCGTCTTTGAGGGCAATCTCTCACGAGACCACTCTCAAAGAGGGGCAGCTGTTGACACTTGATTTTTGACCAATTTTATTTTCAAAATTCATAAAAATCCATAAAAATGAGAAAATTGAAAATCAACTCTGGGGACCTTGGCATGGCCTAGGAACCAATTTTGGGCAAAAAATAATTTTCCATATTTTTAGTATTTTTTCTGCATTTTATTTTCAAAAATTCATAAAAATCAATAAGAAGTGAGAAAATTGCAAAATCAACTTTGGAAGCCTTGGCCAGCCAAAGGAACCAATTTTGAACAAAATAATTTTCCTTATTTTTTGCATTTTTTTTATATTTTCAGAAATTAGGAAAATAACGAAATTATAAAAATAGCATTTGAAGCCAGAAATTACCAAAAATGGTCAATATTTTTAGTTTAATTTTCTCTCCATTTTTGATGAATAAATATTGAAAAATTAGTTCTGGAATCTAAGGTTTCTTTGTTAATTTCATTTCTTAGAATAATCAAATATTTCTAGAAATTCCATTTCAGCTCTGTAATTTTCCAAATTTGCATTTTTAGAGTCGTGCCACCCTCCTCTATTTTTTCAAATTAAAATCGAGTCCAAAAGCCCTCAGAATCGTCCAATTTCGCTAAAAGGGCCAAATGCAATTTCTGATTTTTCAAATTAGTCCCTAAATCACTAAAAATGAAATTAAAAATTTTATAGGGACTGAATTGAAATAGGGCGACGTCACCCCCTAGATTTTGACCTTCCGATCCAATGGTGGCAATAATTTTTGCAAAAAAGGACCCTAAGACTTTGGATTTTGCAAAATGGGTCCTCGGGTCAAATTGAAAATTTGGGTTTTTGTACAAATAATGAAGATTTTCAGCCGAAAACACCATTTTTAAGTAAATTCGATCCCCCTGAGTCCGAATCTGGTGTCAATTTTGGGAAAATGGACAGATTTGGGCCAATTTTGGATTTTTATCCAAGTCGGGCCGACCGGGTCGTCTCGACCCGACCCGGTCAACCCAGCAGACCCGGAACCATTTCTGGTCCCCATCCTCCCGCGCGAACGAAGATGCCGGAAATCCCCAAGTACCCGCCTGAGCTCCGACAAACTTGGCCGGAATTTGCCCGCGACGACGTGCCAAATGGCACGTGGACTCGTCGCCGGGCACGTGAGCAACGGCCGGCAGACAACGGCCAGCGAGATACTCGCCCGCTCGCGGCATTTTTGAAAAATTTTCAGGTACAAATCACAGAGATTTGGGGAGATTAGGGGGAGTTTCTGGCGAAGATTCGAACAGAATTTGAAGGAGATGATCTCGGGAGATTGAGGGTACCAGAATCAAGTTTAAAAGGGACGAAGAGCTCGAGTTTCGGGACTTTTTTTTTCGGCCGGAGAGGGGGAACTGTAATCACAGAATTGGGCAATAGAGATCGATCAAGGCTTAAAAAAATAAAAGCCTGATTCGATCTCTATTGCCCCAATTCTGTGATTACAGTTCCCCCTCTCCCGGCCGAAAAAAAAAGTCCCGAAACTCGAGCTCTTCGTCCCTTTTAAACTTGATTCTGGTACCCTCAATCTCCCGAGATCATCTCCTTCAAATTCTGTTCGAATCTTCGCCAGAAACTCCCCCTAATCTCCCCAAATCTCCTGTGATTTGTACCTGAAAATTTTTCAAAAATGCCGCGAGCGGGCGAGTATCTCGCTGGCCGTTGTCTGCCGGCCGTTGCTCACGTGCCGGCGACGAGTCCACGTGCCATTTGGCACGTCGTCGCCGGCAAATTCCGGCCAAGTTTGTCGGAGCTCAGGCGGGTACTTGGGGATTTCCGGCATCTTCGTTCGCAGCGGGAGGATGGGAACCAGAAATGGTTCCGGGTCTGCTGGGTTGACCGGGTCGGGTCGAGACGACCCGGTCGGCCCGACTTGGATAAAATCCAAAATTGGCCCCAATCTGTCCATTTTTCCAAAATTGACACCAGATTCGGACTCAGGGGGATCGAATTTACTTAAAAATGGTGTTTTCGGCTGAAATCTTCATTATTTGTACAAAAACCCAAATTTCAATTTGACCCGAGGACCCATTTTGCAAAATCCAAAGTCTTAGGGTCCTTTTTTGCAAAAATTACGCCACCATTGGATTCGGAAGGTCAAAATCTAGGGGGTGACGTCGCCCTATTTTCAATTCAGTCCCTAGAAAATTTTTAATTTCATTTTTAGTGATTTTAGGGACTAATTTGAAAATCAGAAATTGCATTTTGGCCCTTTTAGCGAAATTGGACGATTCTGAGGGCTTTTGGACTCGATTTTAATTTGAAAAATAGAGGAGGATGGCACGACTCTAAAAATGCAAATTTGGAAAATTACAAAGCTGAAATGGAATTTCTAGAATTATTTGATTATTCTAAGAAATGAAATTAACAAAGAAACCTTAGATTCCAGAACTAATTTTTCGAAATTTATTCATCAAAATGAAGAGAAAATTAATTAAAAATATTGACTATTTTTTGGTAATTTTCTGGCTTCAAATGCTATTTTTTATTAATTTTCGTTATTTTCCTAATTTCTGAAAATATTAAAAAATGCAAAAATAAGGAAAATTATTTTTTGTTCAAAATTGGTTCCTTTGGCTTGGCCAAGGCTTCCAAAGTTGATTTTGCAATTTTCTCACTTTTTATTGATTTTTTATGAATTTTTGAAAATAAAATGCAGAAAAATACTAAAAATAAGGAAAATTATTTTTTGCCCAAAATTGGTTCCCTAGGCCATGCCAAGGTCCCCAGAGTTGATTTTTCAATTTTCTCATTTTTTATGGATTTTTTATGAATTTTTGAAAATAAAATTGGTCAAAAATCAAGTGTCAACAGCTGCCCCTCTTTGAGAGTGGTCTCGTGAGAGATTGCCCTCAAAGACGAACTGGCACTTGATATCTAACCGACTTTACTGGAAAAGAGATGAAAATAGAAAATAAAAGGTCGTGCCATCCAACTCTAGTTTCCTCCTTGAAAGCTTAAGTCCAAATTTCACACTGCTCACTTGGGTATAAGAGAGAAGGGAAGTGAGAGTCGAGGGATTTACCTGGAACTTACCTGTTTGCCTCGCGTCGCCATTGACCACTCCGGAATGAAGACCTAAGGATTTGTTACAAGAAAACCTTAGGGTGATTGGACTTGGACCCGTATGGTAGGTCACCCCATGGTAGATTCCTAGTGAAAGGATTCTACTGATTAAGACATGATTAAGATTTGACCCGTATGGTAGGTCGCCCCATGGTAGATTCCTAGTGGAAGGATTCTACTAATTGGATTTGACTGAGATTTGACCCGTATGGTAGGCCGCCCCATGGCAGATTCCTAGTGAAAGGATTCTACTGATTTATCTTGTTTTGAAGGGTGCCATTCTGGGATCTGTGGAGACCTGCAGAAGCTCGAACCCGTATTCTCTTGTATTGAAGGGCGCCATTCTGGGATCTGTGAGACCTGCAGAAGCTCGAACCCGTATTCTCTTGCTTTGAAAGGTGCCATTCTGGGATCTGTGGAGACCTGCAGAAGCTCGAACCCATATTATCTTGCTGAATTGATTTTTGATATTTTGAATATTTCAAGTTTTGAAATGAGTCACGCTCTTGCGGGCCAAGATATCTGGCAGCATGCGTGCATAAATAGAATCCCTCATGAGGAAAATTTTGAATCAATAAATCTGAAATCGCCAGATGAGCTCGATCAGTCGCATTAACTGGAGCATCCTTATCAGAGAAGATTTCTCACAATATTCGTTTCTGAGTATTTCTGCTTTCTCGCTGGGGATGTTTTTTATGAACATTCAAACCAACGCTCGAAACCTGTATCAAGAATTTCGGGACTATTTGCAGTGTATACAACCCGATTGATCAGAGAAGGTCTTTCGACGGACCGTAGTGCGGGCTTGGTCAATGGTTTATGCAATGGGTAGGCATTTTGAGGTTTTCAAAAAGAATCAACATTTTAAAAGCGACTTCTTCAGGTTTACAAGTCAAGAACCTCGAAGATCAGATAAGGCTAGATTGTGCTTACTCCTTTAGGCAGTAGCCTCTTGTGTGAAATCCCGTGTTGACCTGAAATATCTCAATCAGGAGAGGCTTTCGAGATAGGTTGTAACATTGGTTCAAGGTAGGCTCGAAAAGGCCATTTTCAGGGTGAGGGGTATGATATGTTGGTGATCACCTTTGCATCATTACCAACTGTCGAATCCATGTCTTTGGGCCTCCCAAAAATCTTCTGGATGCTTGTATTCAAATAAGCTGCCGACTTTCCTCACTTTTGTCATTTGCCCGCCAACAGATTTCCCCTTTTTTGGGCGACACTTTATGTTGCGAGTGTCATGGCTTTTGTTCTTATAAAGGGCTTTGGCCTTGCTTTTACGAGGCACTTTGCTTTTATCAGCCCTATTGCCTTTTGACATTTTCATTGTATTTTTTGACTGGTTTTCAAGCATTGTTACCCTTCTTCGATAATGGGCTTTGGCCTTGCTTTCACCAGGTGTCCTGCTTTTATCGGCGAGTCATACGCATTGCCCCAGGGTAGGGAGGTGATCACCAACCGGGTTTTGAAACGAAGATTTGCAGGCTCAAATTGGCTCGTCAAGGGATAAAGTGTGTGGGATAGAGAAATGAATTGCTCTCCTTCACTTTGATATTTCAAATCTCTATGGGATACCACCTGGAGTTACCACGAAAAGGTTGATGCAAGTCAGCACAATAAAGCCTTATTTTGATCTTTTTCTCCTAGGAATCAACCAATGAACCTCCAAATTGCCCCAGCGTGGGGTGGTTCTTGACAGGGTTTTTTGAATCCCCATTCACAGGCTCAAATGGGCTTGCAAAGGATTATTATGTGTTTAGGATAAAGAAATGAACATGCCTTCCGTCATTTCAATCCATGTAGTCACTGCAAATGGTCCCTACGTTCACGGACAAAGGTTTTTATCTCGCCCTTCTTTCACTCATTCTCTCAAGTGTGTAGGGACGTGTTTGAGCACGGCTGGCCTCTCAGATTTCGGTATGCTCCAGCATGACGAGTCTAATCGTTCTCCTTGGAGACTCATTTCTATTTCATCAAAATTAACTCTCACAGGGGATTCATGACGCATGTGAGCGATAGATTTCCTTGGGTAACCTCGAGGTTTTTTCTTTTTTTTTTTTTTTAAAAAAAGAATGCGGATGAAGTTACCTCACGAATTTCATCAATGATGTGATTTACTGATCATCATGACGTGGCAGACTGGAAAGTTTTAGGGTAAGAAGTACTTACCTGCTGCTGTGGCTGGAAGTCCCTGAGAAAAATAAAACGTTTCAGGAGTTAGCGTCCATTCTCGCATTAAGAAAACGGAACGATACAGCTTTTACCCTTGACTGCGAACTGGGGGCACCGGTAGGTTGCGTGTCTTGTGGATTCTTCTTCTTCATGACCCTCTGGTTCGGGTGAGGTCGCTTGAGTTGTTTCCTCCATCTGGGGGTTCCTCTTGGATCTGCAATCATGAAAAAAGTAATGCAAGTGTATGCATGCATGCGTGCTATGCGTGTAGTGAGTCTCAATGTGGCTCAGACACGATCAGGGTACTGGAACTGGTCAAATCCTCGTCTTATTCAAGGGTAATATTTCTTGACAGCATCTGCATTTACAGGATTTGCCAATTCTTCTCCGTCCATATTGAGGAGAATCAAAGCGCCGCCCGGTAAAGCCTTCTGCACTATGTATGGGCCCTCGTAATTTGGTGCGAACTTGCCTCCGGGATGGGGAACATTAGGAAGCACCTTCTTCACAACCAGCTCTCCGGCTGTAAAACTTCTGGGCTTTACCTTGCGGTCGAATGACTTAGCTACCCGCTTTTGGTACGCCTGTCCATGACATATCGCCTTCAGTCGTTTTTCATCAATTAAGTTCAGCTGCTCGTGTCTTTGCTGGATCCATTCAGCTTCTGAAAGTTCGGTATGGGCTAATACTCGCAAGGAAGGGATCTCAACCTCTACAGGAAGGACGGCCTCCATACCGTACACTAAAGAGTAAGGTGTTGCCCCAGTCGAAGTTCGAATTGAAGTTCGATAAGCCATCAATGCGTATGGCAACCTCTCATGCCAGTCTCGAAAGTTTTCTGCCGTTTTGGCCAGGATCTTCTTTATATTCTTATTCGCCGCCTCCACAGCTCCATTCATTTGTGGGCGGTAAGGAGAGGAATTAAGGTGTCTGATCTTGAACCGATCCAACAGATCGTCCACCACCTTGTTATTCAGATTGGATCCATTGTCTGTAATGATGGCCTGTGGCGTCCCGTACCTCGCGATGATATCCCTTTTAATGAACTTTGCGACGCTCTTAGCCGTAACGTTGGCGTACGAATTGGCCTCGATCCATTTGGTGAAATAATCTATCGCCACCAAGATGAAACGGTGTCCATTCGAAGCGTTAGGGTTAATTGGCCCGATCATGTCGATTCCCCACATAGAAAATGGCCAGGCTTCCGACATTTGGTGCAGTTCGTTCGGGGGAGCGTTGATCCTATCTCCATATACCTGACACTGATGGCAGGACCTCACATGCTGATTACAATCCGACTCCATGGTCATCCAATAGTAACCGAGCCTCATGATCTTCTTAGCGAGGAGGTGGCCGTTCATGTGTGGTCCGCATTCCCCTTCGTGGATTTCTTTCATAAGCAGGTTTGCTTCTTTAGCATCTACGCACCTTAGCAGGACCGAGTCGAATGACTTCTTATACAGCGTCTGGCTACTGAGGAAGAATTTGGTAGCCATCTTGGCTATGTACTTTCTATCTCCCGCTTGGCTCCCTGGAGGATATTCTCCCTTCAGCAGGTAATTCTTGATGTCGTGATACCATGGGTGGTCATCAAATCCTTCTTCAATCACCATGCAGTAGCCGGTTGCTTGATAATATCGACTCTCAATGGCTCGATGTCTAAACCTTCCGTTACTTGCAACATAGACGATAGGGTGGCTAAGGCGTCCGCAAAGTGATTCTGAGTTCTCGGCAGGTATTCAAAATCGATCTCTTCGAACTCCTCGATCATTTCCTCCAAGAACTTGTGATAAGGGATGAGCTTAGAGTCTTTAGTCTTCCACTCGCCTTGGGTTTGCAAGATGATCAGCATGGAGTCTCCGTACACTTGCAATTTCTTTACTTTCATGGTGAGGGCCAGCTGCAGTCCGAGTATGCAGGCTTCATACTCGGAGATGTTGTTGGTACATGGAAACGTCAACTTGGCGGCAACTGGATAGTGTTGCCCTTCAGGAGATATAAGAACTGCCCCGGTTCCAGACCCAGCGAGGTTTACGGCGCCATCAAAGTACATCGTCCAACTGTCTTCGGACAAATTGGAAATACGATCTTCCGCCTTCTCGTCACTCGAGATGTAAATCCCTGGGCATCTTCAGCCAACATATCAGCTATAGCTCGCCCCTTGACAGACTTCTGAGTTGAGCTTCCAACGTCGAATTCTGACAGAAGAACTTGCCACTTGGCCAATTTTCCGATTAAGGCTGGCTTTTCCAGGAGATACTTGATTGGATCGTTCTCTGTCACCAACTGGATGCGGTGATGAGAGTGTATTGTCTCAACCTGTGTAGCACCCATACTAATGCGACACAAGTCTTCTCAACTGTGGGGTAGTTCATCTCCGATGCAGTGAATTTCTTGCTCAGGTAATAAATCGCCCGTTCCTTACGGTCTTCTGGACTTGTTTGAGCTAACAGAGCCCCTAAGGATTCCTGATGGACGGTGAGATACAGGGTCAGCGGAGACCCCGGTACGGGAGGCACCAAAACCGGTGGCGAGATAAGGTAGCTTTTAATCTTCTCCAACGCTTGATGGCATTCAGAATCCCATTTTACCTTGGCTCCCTTCTTCAACAGCTTGAAGAATGGTTTTGCGACATCAGAGAGTTGACAGATGAATCTGGCGATGTAATTTAGTCTTCCCAGCAAGCTTCTCACTTCTTTGACCGTTGTGGGAGTGCTGAGGTCCAATATCGCCTTTACCTTAGAAGGATCGATTTCTACTCCCCGGTTGCTCACCACGAACCCGAGAAGCTTTCCCGACCGTGCCCCGAATATGCATTTAGCAGGGTTTAGTTTCAACCTGTATTTCCGAAGTCGTTCGAATAGCTTTCTCAATATCTGGACGTGATCGTCTCCAGGTCTAGATTTTGCGATCATGTCGTCAACATACACCTCTATCTCTTTGTGCATCATGTCGTGGAACAGAGTCACCATAGCCCTTTGGTAAGTTGCCCCTGCATTCTTTAAGCCGAAAGGCATAACCTTGTAGCAAAAGGTGCCCCATGGCGTTATAAACGAGGTCTTCGCTTTGTCCTCCTCCTTCAGGAGGATTTGGTTGTACCCAGAGAAACCATCCATAAATGAGAACATGTCAAATCCCGCTGTGCTGTCGACTAAGACATCGATGTGTGGAAGAGGAAAGTCATCTTTCGGGCTCGCCTTGTTCAGGTCGCGGTAGTCTACGCAGACTCTGACCCTTCCGTCTTTCTTCATCACCGGAACGATGTTGGCGACCCATTCAGGATAAGCGATCACCTCAATGAATCCCACTTTTAGCAACTTCATCACCTCTTCCTCGATCTTTTTAGATAACTCCGGCTTTGTGCGTCGAAGCTTTTGCTTCTTAGCGGAACACTCGGGTCTGTTGGGAGCGAATGCTCGACGATGCTCGGATCCAAACCCGGCATGTCTGCATAGGACCAGGCAAACACATCCTGATATTCTTTGAGGAGTTCGGTAAATCGCGCCGTCTCAGATGAAGATAACCTTCCTCCTATCTTGACTTCTTTCACATTTTCAGAATCTCCGAGATTGACTGTGATAGTGTCCTCTGCGGTCAGTGGTTTGTGCTCCTCATATCTGCCCCAGTCTCTCTTGATATCGCTGGTGTCATCATCATTTTCTTCTTCAACCCCGTAGGAGAAATCATCAGTGCGGTCTGAGCCACATAATAACCTGTTATGCATGTGAA
>JAGVVM010000277.1:0-58650 GCA_019149425.1 Psidium friedrichsthalianum | reverse complement strand
TTTTTACCTGGGAAAACATTGACTGCGAGGTATTTGGTGAGCAAAGAACGGCGATGTCTGCGGCGGAAGTATGCGTCCTCTGTTTACCCATTGTTGGGGGGGGGGGGGGGGGGGCGGGGGGATTGTGCCACAACTTTTTAACCGTCGTCCTCAAACCATTCATTGATGCCTAGCTCCTACGTTGAAATGTCGGTACATGCCTTTCTGAATGATTGTTCAGGCCATTGTATGTAGTACGGAACACAATTATCATGACAATCTACTTCAGGTAGGCTATATATGGCCTTACTTCAACACGTCGATCCACGGTATTGGATGTTTGACGTTATTTGTCTCGAAGTTTTTCTCTTCTAGGCCTTGAAACTGATCTGGAGTAAAGCAAATATTATGCATTTAGATTCATGGATGAAAGAAACCCAGCAAACATAGAAGTTTGCTGCTTCAACACTTGCCGCAGCAGTTTGGCTTTCTCAGATCTTGATTATCCGATATCAATTTGTCTCATAATTTTTTTTGGTGGGGACAGAAGCGCTCTATCACGCTCTGGCCTCACACTTGTCATCTCGCACCGTATTTGGCTGTAACGCAAGCATATGAGAATATTCGTTCTAGCGGCATATTTCATTTCTGCTATACTTAAGCTAGAACTTCTCCGCGCCTCTTGTCCGCATTGTGAAGGCATGTGAGAACCTCTGTAGAGAAGTCGTCGTATGATCGTCGAAGATAATAACTTTGGAGTGATACTCAGGAGCATGAGCAGGGCGGGGATAGTGGATTGCCTTTAGCTTCTGTTTTCTAGCCTAATGAGAGGCGATGATCTACTGTTGCATTGTCCACTTTTGAGACGCGGTTTAGATCCAAATGACGTAGATAAAAACTGGAAGGACGGCAATGGTAAGTCTATGTATACTGGAATTTCATTTCATGGATCTCGCTAATTCGACATCTTGTTACTCCCTCCTGCAACAGCATATTGCAGCATCAATGGGAAAGTCAACATTGGCGTGACCCTTCTTCTAGAGTTCGGAGTAAGATCCTAAACATCAAAGTACTCCTACTATTATTGGCATTTCAAAACCATTTTTTGCTTCAATATTGGCACGTTTGTTTACCTACTTGGAGCATTTCAAGGCCAAGTGTTTCTTGGACCATTAATGAGATCACCCTGTGTCCAATTACTGTCTCACTCTTAACCTAGTTGTACTGTACAATTTTCACCAATCTTGCGATGTTTCGAAGAGATGTGGCTGTAGTTTGTGACAGCATTTTTGCTAGGGCGCAGTATTCGTGAAGGCAGTTTCCTCTTTGGATGCCATAGTGGGGAAGCATGAATCCGTGGATTTAAGCTACTTTCAGAAAAATGGTGCAACGTGATTTCATCGGTGAAGTGGCCAATTTTGCCTGCACTGCCGTGAGCAAGACAATCTAAACTTCTCAAAAAAGACATAAGTCAAGTATGGCGGGGATGTAAACACTAAGCCCACCCACGCAATGGAACGTACAACCTCTTCACAGAACGGCTGTATCTGAGGGAAAACTTGGAGATAGTTAAGTTCCTGTTAACCAAGGAGGCTGATGTTGATACGTCTGATGTATACGGATGGACACAGCCAGAGCTTTGGCGGATCACCAGGGCCATGACAAATATTAAGGCTTTTGGTTCCAAACAAAAAGAGAGATCACAATCTCAGAAATTTTTTTTTTTTGGGGGGAGGGGGGGGGGGGGGGGGTTTGAAGGTATTTTGTTGTTTTTTTTTTGGGGACATTGTGATCTCTCTTTTTTGTTTGAGAACAAAAGCTTTATATCTTCATGGCCCTGGTGATCCGCCAAAGCTCTTGCTGTCCATCCGTATACATCAAGACTTATCAACATCAGCTCCTTGGTCTAACAGGAACTTAACTATCTCAATGTTTCCCTCCAGAACAGCCGTGTGAAGAGGTGTAGTTCCATTGCGTGTGGGCAGTGTTACATCCCGCCATACTTGACTATGTCTTTGAGAAGTTTTAGATTTGTCTTGCTCAACGGCAGTGCAGCAAAATGGCCCACTTCACCGATGAAATCGTTGCACCATTTTCTGAAAGTAGCTTAATCACTGATTCATGCTTCCCCACTATGGCATCCCAAAGAGGAACACTTCCTTCAGAATCTGCATAGCAAATGCTGTCACAACTACAGCCACATCTCTTCTAAACATCGACAAGATTGGTGAAAATGGTACAGCTACAACTAGGTGTGAGACAGTAATTGGACACAGTGCTGATCTCATTAATGGTCCAAGAAAAATTGGCCTTGAAATGCTCCAAGTAGTAAACAAACGGCAATATTGAAGCAAAAAATGGTTTGAAATGCCAATAAAGTAGAGTACCTTTGATGTTAGGATCTCCTCCGAACTCTAGAAGAAGGGTCACGCAATGTTGACTTCCATTGAGCTGCAATATGCTGTTGCATGAGGAGTAACAAATGTCGATTAGGAGATCATGGAATGAAATCTCCAGGTACTACATGACTTACCATTGCCGTCCATTTTTTATCTAACTTCATTTGGATCTAAACCGCGTCTCAAAAGCTGGTGTGCAACAGTAGATCATCGCCTCTCATTGCTGCAAAACATAAGCTAAGAGGCAACTCCATAGATTCCCCGATTGAGCATGTGCTCTGTCTCATCCAGTATTTCTTCCATCATCGGGTTTCCTCAGTTCTTTCAAATGCTGCAAGACGCGTAAAGCAGATAAGCTACGAATTTCTCATCTTCTGCGAATAAAATTAGGCAGAGTAGGGTCTGTTTGAACAAATTGAGGATCAGAAAGCAACTTGAGCAGAACTTCTATGTTGCTGGTTTTCTTTCATCCATAATTAGCTAATATTGCTTTTGTCAGTTTCAGGTAAAGAGAAAAACTCCGAGACAATAAGTCCACAACATCATACGTGGATCAGTGAAGTTGCCATCTAAGCCTACCTGAAGTAGATTGTTCATGATAATTGTTCCGTCTCCTACAATGGCCTGACAATATTCAGAAAGGATGTACGATTTAAACGTAGAAGCTGGCTCAACGTTTAGTCCCTGACTGTAAAAAGTTGTGGCGGTACAGAGGACGCCTACTTCGCCGCAGACATCTCCGTTCTTTGCCTCACCAACTACCTGCAGTCAATTGTTTCCAGGTAAAACACCCAAGGTTTCATCAGAGTTGACTCAGACGTATACATATTGGATACGAATTGGTTAAGACAGTCTTAACTAAACCAACTTGCCTGCTCTATTCCATTCTTTTCACAATGAGTTCCTGTCCATAGATTAAAATGTCAGAGCAGCGGCTTAAATAACATCTCACCAAAATGCCAAAATCGAGTGTTTGGTGTAAGAAAGTATCCAAAATGTCATGTGCCGAAAACGGAAAAGCAAACAAACGGTCCATGGAAAGCAAGCATGTTTTCTACCGTAAGATCCGTTCACAGAACTCTTTCTTTTGGGTCACCTTTCACAGGACTTTTAAGTACTTGATTTCTGTATTATTTCAAACAGAAGGAACGACAAGTTACCAAGCTACTTTTAAATTAATGAACCAGCTTTCTTAGGCACTTCTTCTTAATTCTCTCTCTTCACCAAAGACCAAATGACTGTCCGTATTCCCAGTACTGCTTAAATATTCAACTGGAACTGGAGAATGAGTACTAACTTCTACCACAGCACCAGTGACCAGTATGTACAAGTCTGTGGGCGCTTCATTCTGCAGAATCACATCTTCTTTCGGAGGAAAATATTCGGCTTTCATCTCTGACACCTTCATAGAGCAGACTTCAACCATGAATCAGAATTCAACATAAACAGCATCCGTCGGTGTCTTATTCTAGATGGGATTAAATTTAACAAATCAAATCATGCCAAAAAGACAATCATCATGCATCTAGAAGGATCCTGATGAACAAAAGATAAATGTCTAAAGACATCTGATACTTCATCCACAGCACCTGTAGAGATGATAAGATGATCTTAAAAACTCATTACCAGCTGAAAAAGTAGGTCATTTGAAACTCCACGGAACAGTACACCTGGTCAACGAGCGAATAGAACAAAAAGTGCGAGATGCTGATCGGATGGCTTTAGGAAGGCATTCAAGAAATTCCTGCTGCTGAAGACCTTCTGAATCAGTTTCTATATCGCAAAGATATATGAGCCGCATTGGTCTGCAGGCGAACAGGCAATTGGTTCCGTGTGCAAAATTCGACGCTGATTGGATTGTGTCTCTCTGCAATTTCAAAGACATGGACATCAGAATTTAGGGAGTGTCAAGGCATGTGAAGACTAGTCCAGATGCATGCGATAGGCCAGAGTGCACTAACAAATCTTCTGGTTCGGCTGGTGCCGTGGACGACAAGTTGGTCATATTTCCGATCAAATAAGCAGTTAGTCCTAGGTTGAAGAACATGTAGAAGATGTCAAATACCATCTCTCTTGTATTCACAGGATGCAAATCACGTAGCCAGTGGTAGTAAGTGTGGTTATCGACCAATATATCGATGTAACATACGAACACCCAGACTCCTATTGTGGAAATCCCCATTGAAAGCCCAATCCATGTGTTTTTTGGGTCCTTGTAGCGTGCGGCAAGCAGATAGTAGAAGCATGCGGCCATGGTGCACAGCAAATACAGTAAACCTAAAGGGCAAGCCAATGGTATGGGTCAACATTACTTGCAGGGAACACTCAATTTAAGGGTAACAATAAGGACAAAAAACTGCATTGGAAAGTGAAGACACTCACAAAGATCAGCTTCGCACACCGTACCCAAAAGTAGTTAAAGTTTTTATCTTTCTCCAATCTGAAAGCATTAAGAAGAAGACAATCGGTAAGTAACATACTGGAAGAGGAAGCAAGGCTGGAAATTAGGTCACCATGAAAAAAAAATGTGAAATGCCGCCTTTATTTAATATATTAGCACTTTGTTGCTTGAAAGAACAACAGACAAACGTAATGATCCTTACATTCATACGAAGATAAAACCACGTACAAGTTTCTGAACAAGGACAAGCTATTCAACTGATGACATATAAAAAGGACAAGCTCGTCTACTAAGAAATAGAAGTCAATGCTGCTATTTCTTACCGGTGATCAATTCAAGCAGATAAATGAAGACTTTAATGCAAACAATTTCAGTGATTATGAAAAGAAAATCTCTACCATATGTGGTAAACAATATTAAGAAGTTGGCTAGGAGGTTAAACATATATGTCGACTCTTATTACCTGGCAAACATTGAACTAACTCTTCGAAGACGCCAAAGTCGAAGCATGTTAAATATGCCATACTGCTCGAAAGGAGATGGTAAAATACTTTTAACAACTTCAAAAGGGATAGTTGAGATAACATCAAAGGCCAACCACGTAGTCACGTATCTCAACGCAATCCTCTTCCTATCATCGACTAGAAGATATGAAGCCTTGTCCAAATATGCTACAAAGAAGGTCAATACAATGTCAATTGCAAAAATCCATTGACGACGTTGTCCGTTATCGCTAGAATTCCCTGTGGTTTCTCAAGAAATCCAAACTCAAATGGTGACACCCATGCAGTGTAGAAGACGAGAACCACCAGAAATGTCTCCCAGAGTCTGCAAAATGTGTCCCAATTAAGAAGCATTCCGGATCAGAGCATGATATGTGGATGACATAGTGAGGACTCAACCCACCATCTTATGATAGAACTTCTTATCAAGGCAAAGTTAAGGTCCTCTTTCAAGACAATAAGAACCAATAAAATGAAAGAATTGCGTCGCAAGTAGTTCAAAGGTTTATTCAAAGATGAGTTTCGGTTTATTCCACAGGGAAATACATGTCTCTGTTATGGATCAGTAAGATCTAATTTTCCACTAGTTCAACTATGTCATGAGCAAAAGCTACTTATCTTCTATGAGAATGAAGAGATTGAATTAAGGTATGTCATCACAAGATAGCCGTCGCGGGGCATTAAGCGGAGAGTTAGTGCCATCAGTGAAGCACGCCTCATTCTAATTATCACTTGACAAAGGACTTGAAAAGCTAGACAAAAGCAGAGACCATTAATCCATGCATTAGGAGACAGTTTTTACCGGGAAATTGATGAAAGCTACAAACCACTGTAACATGTCTCATCGTTAAAAGGAGGAAAAGCACAGCACACCCACTTTTAGCTCCATGATGGCACTCAGAAACAGAAACAACCGCAATCATTCAAAACAAATGATGCATGATAATTACGGAGACCCTCACAGATCACCTATTGATGCATCAACAAATCAAAGTTGACCAAGCCTTAGGATGTGCTTGATGCATGATTGTTGAAGGCTTAATGGACATCAACCCTCTCGATGCTTTTCCACCCAAAAAGGGGAAAAGAATTGAAACAGTAATGGAAACGAAAGCACCATCCGACAAAAGGGGAGAAAGATTAGACAGTATGGCGAAGAAAAATGTCGACTTTATTCCCCTCGACCACATCAAATTTCACGCATTCTACGGCGATACACGATCGGCAACAGTCGGTCGTCCATCGATCAGGTGCAACATTCACCCGTCTGTCCAAAGCGCACCCGGGCTCCTACCCTACGTGTGCAATTCTAGCCGAATCGCGATGGACTCCATCTATGGGAAAAAGAAGCGAAACTATCCCGTCATAGGGGGACACGATGAGGAAGGACCTGTAACGGTAATCGAAAGGGCTGATGATGAAACGACGTAGCTTGACCATGCGGTTGGTCTTGCCGCCGAGGGAAGGGAGGATGCCCCCGCTGATGCTGTACTCGTCATCCCGCGACAGCTGCCACCGGCTCCTGCTCGTGCACGCTCTTGCCCCAGTCCCCGTCTCCGCCGCCGCACATCGATATCGGGTTCTTCAACATTGCCCCTCCACCCTTTTCTTTCTCACCCCACCCAACCCAACTCCGGCCACCCACCTCCCCATAAAATAAAGCGAAAACAGAACTCTCTCTCTCTCTCTCTTTCTTCTGCGATCCTTTGTCTTTTTAACTACAAAAACCGCATTTCGATCGGTGTCGCTGCTGTGAAACAAACCCATAACCGGCGAAGGAAGAAAGAAAGAGCCGTGAACCCATCATCTCTCTCGCTTCTCTCTCTCTCTCTCCCCCGTGCTTTCTGTCCTTTTTCGTCTCTTGGGGAAGGATGTAGGATGGAGATTGGTTTTTACGCGATCTTGGGCGAATCTGGAGCAACGAGAGTCGCGTTGGTTCTCTCTCCCTCTCGCCATGCATGCGAGACGTACGAGGTACATACTTTTCCGAGTTTTGCCATTTTACCCACCCTCAGCCTGCTGACGTGGCATAATGTAATGCTTTACTCAGTGTCGTCGTCGTCTTTCTGCTGACCTCGCCCATCATTGTCATCGCCAGTATCATTTGTAACTAATTAATTAAAACGATAGAGTAATTTACATATGAACCGTGTTGAAACATCTCACCTCTTTAAGGACTATAGCACTATTTACATACTCTTTATGTACCCCTGGCATTTCTCCCATAAATTTAAAATTACGAATCATATTTAATTAAAAAAGATTTGGTGTATCGAATATATGAATTAAAATTCTCTTCTGAAAGATAAATTTGAAAATCCATTTGAAATGTTGTTACAATGGATGGAACGGAACTATTGTCCTCTAATGACTTCTTTTTTCATCAACTATAAGAAAAAATGAATGGATCAACATTCATATCTCCCAGCCCCACAAAAAAAAACATTGCTTCTGCATTAATTGATACATATCCACATATTCCTCTGACAACATTCAACAACAAAAGTGATTTCGTTTTAATTTTAAAATCCCCTTTTTGTGAGCTACGTATATGTTTAATCCCCACACTTGCGAAACTTGGCATGATATTTTACAAGAATTCATGATCAGTGGATGTCGTGTTGTGGCATGATCCCCGTCTCGATCAAGTGAATTTTGAACTGAGATCATCCATGCGCGATACTTTAAGTGATGGAATTTAATTTTAACATTTAAATCGCCTGTAAAGTTGATTTAATGTGGGAAATTGTTTATATGGTGCTAAGATTTATCTAAAATTTGATTGGAATCGCTGAACTCTTTTTCATAATTCTCAAAATATTAATATAAGGAATATTTTGCTTAAAGTGAGCCAAACTTATGCAAACATTCAATGACAAAATGAAGAGGCAACTTTAATAAAAGAGAGCAAAAACAAAACAAAACAAAACAAAGCGAACACAGCCTGACGCCGCTTAAGCAGCTGGTAGACATGGTCGTCACTTTGGCTAACCGCACGTACTCGGAGACTGCGCTGATCCTGTAAAACTAGCCAGATACGAGGTGGTTGCAGTCTTGCAGAGGCGAAGCTCTCGTCGAGAAAGAGGCTGCAAATGTCGTCGCTTATGCAGTCGTTTCTGGATCCGAAGAAGAGCTGGCTTGCAGCTCAGCACATGAAGGCTATCTCCAAGCGCCTTCGCCATTACGGTTCTCCCCGATCCATGAAAAACCCTAATTTTTTCCGCCCTTTGAATTCGCGTGCTGTGCGTTCGGTTCGTTGACCGCATCGGGGAATCAGTGTTTCCCGCATTGATTGTCTCGGCTGGTTTTGCGTCTCCGAGCTTCGACGATTCTTTCGATTTGGAACTCGTCCATTTGTGCTTGGGTGAGTGAGCGGAGTGAATACTTTTGCGTTTAGATGACCTTGTGATTTGGGTGATCGATTGAAAAATGCAGGGCTAAGGTACGATGATTTATATGATGGGTACTATGACCTCGACGTGAAGGAGGCGCTTAATCGGCTGCCGAGGGAGATTGTGGACGCACGAAACCAGCGGATCAAGCGTGCCATGGACCTGTCCATGAAGCACGAGTACCTTTCTGAAAATCTTCAGGTATGGACACTGTTATGGACACTGTTGGGTGACGTTGTGCTGGTTTTGTGGTGGCCTGAATAGCTTTGATTGGTAATCTAGTCGAGGCATGTGTTTTTTTTCAGCAACACTTGTAATGAGTAAACGAGTAGTTGACTTCTTTCTTTCAATGAGCGCCATGTGCCTGGGGAAATTTTATGGTGGATGGTTGTTTAGCTTAAGCTTTCGGCTTTTGTAGTGAACTAGTTCATTTGTTTGCTGAAATGGAGCAGCAACATGTGCGTTTGCTGAAATGGAGCAGCAACAATGTGCATTTGCGGTCATTGGATCATTCAGTATTGTTTCAAACCAACCCACCATTGTTCTGTGTTACATGGCTTACGCTGTTCTTATCTGCCAGGTTGATCTTTTATCCAAGTAGATGCATTTCAGAACAGATTAAGTGCTAGTTACATGTATATTTTGACCATTGGAATTCAGCATTTTTACTTGGTGGCTCATCTGCTTGACTTGTAGTTTTATGAAGATAAATGAGCTCACTTTGGACATGATTTCGGGGCCTGTGAACTGACACGAAAAGCTCTCTGCATTGATGCATCGCTGCTTATTATATTTGCCAGGTCCCCTGTTGGCTAGGTTTCTTGTGGCATAATAACTCTCTAAACGACCATTCACTTTTAGAATGATGGTCCTTTTAACTCCATGGGGCAACCTGCTAATACGTTTTACCAGTTTGAGTCCTCAGAATTAGAAAGGGGACATTGAACATATTTCATACAATCTGCATATTATTTGACTCTCCACTCTCTTTTTAAAAGTTTCTTGCTATCTGAATTTCGTAATTACCTCCATTGGTTGAATTTACCGAACATCGGCAACATACAAGAAATCCCAATAGAATTTGAGGTATTGATATTACTCGCTTGTTTGGCATCACCTTAGCTTCATATGTTAAGATTCTGATTGATATTTGGAAGGATGGTTAGCTTCTGTAGATTGTACACGATACAAAAATGGTATCATTTGCATGATAGATATAATAAAAGCGTAGGTGTAAAATTATCTACGTATAATATGTAAAACATGGGTTTTCTATTTAATGAGACTCATTTATAAGAGAGTAGTCCACTAAAGATTTTTACTTTTATCAAACTTCTATAAAGATGGTGCCCCTTCATTCAAGAAATGATAATGGTCAACTAGTTCTCAATAAATTAGTACACATTGGTTGTCCTTGACTGTTTTGGTTTTCCTTAAATCTCATGACATTGGATTTGATTTGTTCCTCCTTGTAAAAGCTGAAGAATGAGTACCTGGTAGATTTTGGTGATTAAGTGATGTGGACAACCTTATGCACAGTATCCTAAAAACTATTTCAAATTTAAGTTGTGAGTTGTGTCATGACCTTGTAAAATTAAAGGGCGAATTTTTTTCTGAGGCTATGTTCACCTCTTACATAAAGAAGATAAACAACATTCATTTCTTTTCCTCTGCATGTTCTCAAAAATGCAATATACCGCCAGATATGGCAGAATGCAGTATAGGTGGCTCTTTTGCAAACTCATACCTCATGCATATATAGGCACAATATAGGATTTAGCCACAGCTTGCCCAAGTTATTATTGCCACTGTCTTCTTTTTGTTGCTTTCAACCGCGATAATATTCTTTTTTTAAAATATGCTATCCCATCATTTATCCTAGCTACTAAGACTAGAGTTTTGATTCTATGTTTATAGCTGACAAGCCAATGCTGAGCATGTGCGAGAAGACTAGTCTGTCATGAATGCAGACACCATCCGTCAACCTATTAATTTGTACACAAGAAAACTTAGAGATCTATGCTCCTAGCAGTTACTATACCTAGATTCATACAGTGATATATATTATGACGATGGACAACCTATATCAAATTATAAGTGAAACATGGTTTGTTGCATAGCGTGGGTTTCTATGCAACTTATAACTATATGGTAAAAGCAGAGTTTGTCTTAGTCACTGAATTTACTTTTGGGTTTCAGCTGTTTGTCCAGTTTACACATAAAACAATTTAAGCAGTTGACCTATTTTAAAGAAACGGGAAATTGAAGACTATACCATCAGTCTCTTGGATAGCAGTGTCTGTTATGTCAGTGTCAATCTTTTCATTTTTGTGGACTGATTTGACAGTTATTGAGAAAGGAATTAATGTGGATGGATTCGTTGTGTGGATTATTCTGATCTGTGCCATCTGTTAATGTAAATTATTTGCTCCTAGGGTATGCAAACTCCATTCAGAAGCTACCTTCAAGACATGCTTAGTCTGGTGAGTACTCATTAAACCCATTATAGTGAGCATTGTGCCTGGCTTTTCTGATGCGCAGTCAGCTTATTCTTCGTAATACTGTTGGTTCTTCAAATAATCAGGCTTTCTTCTTGATCGTTGAATTTTATGTGTCTGGCCTTTACGCATGATGATGGTGAAAACCCAAGGCATGCTATCACAAAAAAATATTATAAGAAACGAAATAGACCATTAGAATGCGGAGTTAGATGATCTGACAAAAATATAAACATAAAAAAGCGAAATTGAGTTACCTTGAGTACTTGCATATTTAAGATATTGCCCATGGTTGGTGAAAGATTGGACCTATTACAGCAAAAATGGTGGTATTCTAGATGTTTATAACCCTCCTCGCCACTGCTCATGTTTTCCGGGACACTTCATCTGCATGATACTTTTAGAACTCTGCAAATTGGAATTTGGTTTTAATATATGCACCTGAGTAGTTAATTGCAATATGTGACGTGCATTACCAGTTTGAAGCTTGATTTTACACTGTACTGGAGTGAGCTTGAGCTAAATTCCCATTTTATATTGTAGGTAAAGAAAGAGAATGCAGAACGTGAGGCTTTGGGAGCTTTGCCTCTTTATCAGCGCCAAATTCCTTGAGCAGTGCAATTTTCCTTCGTCTTTGCACTCTTATGCCAATTCCTGAGATTCCTGTTGAATTTTTGGCCTTGAAGATCTCATTTCAAGGTTACATTATTTTATAAGCCAGATCGCTTTGCTAGTTCTTGTCCCTACTTCACTATTAGTTGATGAATTGTTTAACCGTACTGTGCCTCTTGCAATAAAATCAGCTCAGGGATAACCATTTATTTGTTGAAGAAATCAGATATTCCTCCCTAGAATTGGAACTTCAAATTGATTTGACAGTGTTGTAGAATTGGAATCTGTCATTGTCTCAGATATGTAGAGGGAAAGCTAGTGGTTGATACAGCTCCTATCATTCAACCAATTTCAAGGGCGAAATATTACTGTGCTTTCTTCTCATTCTCGTTTTCCAGATATGATAATGCTCATATGTTGCATCTAAACCTAGCAGCTGTGAAAGCTTTCCAATCAAGAATGGTTTCAGGTGATCCTCTCGAACCTGGCAATCATTCAGTTATCGAGCTGGTGACATTTCCAGGACAATTTCAGAGCCATGATTGCTTCACTGTTGGTCGTAACTTAAAGAATGAGCCTTACTAATTAGGTTCCGCATTTGTTGAACTAAACTTAGACAATTTCAGAGCCATTATTGCTTCACTGTTGGTCGTAACTTAAAGAATGAGCCTTACTAATTGAGGTTCGCATTTGTCGACCTAAACTTAGTATCGAAAAGGTTATCCGTCTTTTCCATTTTGGATATTGTGGTCTCTCAGAGCTCTCGGTCAGTTTCATCTGGTTATGGCAGTGCTCCCGTGCAACCGGGTAATTAGCAGGACAGGAGATCATCTCAAGTTAATTGTCTTCGGTAGGATTTATGCTCATAATTCTGGTAGCCGGTGAGCAATAACCTCTTTTCTGGTCATCTGTCTTAAAAATTGTATCGTATCATCGTTCACGGTGTTGTCCCGTAGTGTTCCTCTATTTTATTTTGATCCACTGAACAAGTCAACTTGCTCGGTTTGCAGTGTTAACTACAAGTAGCATCAGAAGGGTAAACCATTACAATATAAACACTAGGAAATTGAATTCGGCTGATGAAATTACAAGCCTTCGTACTCTACGACCAGCCATGCTTTGTCCCATCTGGGCGAGAAGGAATGTAACGAGAGGTACTCATTGTGCAGAATCTACCTTCCTTCTGTTCTCCGCCGTAGCCATCCTTTTCAATAACAGCACCAACACATGAAGACATCCCGTAGCTCACTTGGTACCTGGTAAAAGGACCTAGTTTTTCGTGGTGATGTCGAAGACATTTCAAGGTCTGTCTGCAATTTACTATATGGACCCTGAAGCCTGTACATAATCAGCGACTTGACATCAAGAATCTTGAGGGGGAGAGAATTTCTATTCTGGGAGGAATGCCATGTGCATGCACGAGGCCATTCTTGAATGGAGGGTCTGCATTTGGTGCGCTAGCTACCTAATGGTCGGCCCAGGTTTGTCTCTCGGACTTTATCTTCAGTCTATCCGAACGACATTGGGTTTGCCTTATAAGCAATTATGCTACTAAAGTTAAGAAGCGGCACGATATGCTCTCATGAATCTGTAGATGTAACACGTCTAAAGCATAAGATCCAACAACAGAACTTGCGCCATAATAATATTCACGGTGGAAATCTTTCTGAGTTGATGATATGTTCACTCCGTATTCATGCCGTGGGTAAACCAAAATCTTAGGGATAATTGTCCCAAAAAGTCCTAATCTAATTATACGGCGGCCAATATAATTCTAAAATTTTCAATTCGGCCAATTTGATCCTAAATCATTTAACAATTTCCCAATGTAGTTCTTCTCGGCAATTTTGGGTGGCAATCGCTGATGTGGGCGTCGCCGCTAGAGAAGGAAGAAGGAAGAAAAAGGAAAAAAAATGCAGGAAATTTTTGAAAAAATTGCAAAATTCGACCAAAAAAAGCCGTCAATGGTCGTGCCATGGGAAATAGCCAACGGTCACGTCAGTGACTTTTGATCAATTTTAATTGAAAGGATTATATTAGTAAATCATCAAAAAGCTATGGACTAAATTGAGGAGAATTACAAAAAAAAAAATCATAAACTCATTTCAATTGTGTCAACTCAATCCTAAATATTTTTAATCAATTTAGTCTTAAACTTTTTGTATTTATGTTAAATCAGCCAATTTTGACCGATTGGTTCGACATGACATTGTTGGCGTTAAAGAGGACTTTTTTAATAATTTTTTTGCTTTTCTTTAGTTTTTTGCCCAACACCCTTGCCGATTCCTAGGGTTGGGGGAAAAAGCTAAAGACAAGGAAAAAAATTACAAAAAAATTTAAAAATTATTAAAATATCATTAAAAATTATCGTATTAGCGTCAGCGTCAGAATTGGGCGGTCAAAATTGGCCAGATGGATTTAATTAGCACAAATGCAAAAGCTTTAGGGCTGATTGGCATAATTACAATAGGTTTGGGACTTTTTTGGTAATTTTACCGATTAAATTGGTCGAATAAGAAGATTTAAGATTTTTTAGACAATTTTCTCCCAAAATTTTAGCGGTTACTTTGCAACATGTTTAGCATTGGAAATTTACTCAGACTTCTTTTTTTTTTTTTTTTTTGTTAGGGAAATTTACTCAAGACTTCTTGGTTATCGATGAATACACATTTTTCTGCTCTCTTCTTTTATTTTCTCTTTTCCTTTCCCTTCTTGTGGTTCAGAATTTAGGACAGTTGTATTAGTCACTGTCCCATCCGCCAGGAGACAAGTCCATTGAAGAGGGCACATGAATGGTTTTGTTTAACTATTGGGTCGCTGCGATGCAGATCAGAAGCGGTTCCTCATGCCCTTTTTCCCCAGCACATTGAGCTGGATCGAAACCGTCGTAAAGCCTGCCCTGTCATGTTAAAGTCAAAACATTCGACCGTTGGTCGACTTCTCTTCTTTCTACATGGCCAACACTTGAAAGGATTAAAAAAAAGACTTTATTTCAACCGGACTCTCGGGGGTCGCGAGCCTTGTCCGGTCAACTCGAAAACGACACGAATGTTCTGATAGACTGTATTGAAATTGGTGTTGGATCTGATGTTGAGTCAAATTATCCTGATACGATGGCGGATAAGTGTTTTCCTACGGTGACTGCCTTGAAAATTAAGTGCTTTTTCATTATATATGCTTGGCAATGCTTAATATGTATAACCTCTACATAAAATCTAAAATGTCATCATTTTATCAAACAGGAGCCTGAAATAGACATTGTTACAAATAATAACCTGAAGTTCCTATATTAATTTCAAAGAAAGGTGTGACATCACCGATGATCAACGGCATTTTCGTCCTTTATGTTTTGAAATTTGTTTTCATTTTTACTTTTCTTTCTTTTTTCCTTTTCACTGAGGGCTACTCTTAGGCGATGGGCGGAGAGTGCTAGGCAAGGGCTCCCCTTGCTGGGCTAGCCTCACTTGGGCATCCCTTACTAGATCTTGTTGAGCAACTCGCTCGCGGTCGACTGCAACAAAGAAAAAAAAAGAAAGTAAAAAACACGAAAACACTTAAATTAGATTAAAAAGTAAATAATATTTAAATTAGATAAAAAAAATATTAAAACATATAATATATATAATAATAAAAAAGAAGGGGAAGGGAAAACAATGAGGGCCCTCCAGGCACTCGTTGTCGTCGCCCCACCACCAAACAAAATCGCTAATGGTAGAGGATGGCTGGCCAAGGATCAACAAGGGTCACCGGCCCTTGCCCAAACCTAGCCAAGGGCCACCACTCGTGCTTGACCCCCACTAATTGTGGCCCTCGCTTGCATTTGGGCGAGGGTCATCGACCACTTGCCAAGGACCTAACAACCCTCGTCGTCCCTTGGTCAACTATCTCCCAATATTGCCTACACTTCCTAGCAATGGTGGAGTGGCAACAGCAAGAGCTAAGCCCTCATCTAATTCCTTCCTCTTTGTTTTTTTTAAAATAATTTACTTTTAATATAATTTAAATGATATTTAAAATTAGATCATATTTGAACGAAAATGCTTTTGATTGGTCAGAATATTTATTCGGCTAGCTAGATCAGACCCTTATTTGAAGCGATCATAGCCATTTCATGTGCTTATTTGAAATAAGATCAAATGCAGATTTTATTTAAGAAAATAAAAGTATTATCAGGACTTTATTTAAAAATTTTCCTATTTTTGATTTGGGAGATTATTAAAATGGATAATATCACGAAAAACCCTAAATTGATACACTTGCGATATTTTTACCTCAAATTATTTTTTTGTCACAAAAATCTCAAGCTGTTACACTTATGATAAATTTATTCTAAACTATTTTTTCGATTATCAAAAATCTCAAATCGGTACATCTGTGATAAATTTACGCTAAAATGTTTATTTTAATTGCCAAAAATCTCAAACTGGTACACATGTGACAAATTTACCATATGTTAGTTTTCGTTAAATTGGATTAATACCATAAAAATTTTAAAATGATACACATATGACAAATAGAGGGTAAAAATTTTAAATGTGTACATCTGACAATTATCATATATCATCCAAATCAATAATTTGACAATAAAATTTAACAAAAATTAACGGAAGATAAATTTGTCACATGTATATCAGTTTGGGGTAAATCTATTAAAAGTGTACTAGTTTAGATTTTTTTATGATTAAAAAAATTTGAGGTAAATCTATTATAAATGTATTAGTTTGAGGTTTTTTTTTGTGATATTAATTTTATTAAAATCTGCAAAACGGATAAATTTCTCGGTAGTAAATACCCCGGTAGTAACGGATAAATTTCAATTCCCCAGTAGTAAATACCCACGTGAAGTCGCAGGCTTTTCAGTGGCAATTGCCGTGAATTCTACGAAACCCGAGGCCTCTTTCGCACTCGTACACGGTACATGCATATAAGCCAATGCTTCGCGTTCCTCGGTGCCCGATCCTTGTCGTACTCCGTTTCCTATCCCTGTGGAGGAAAAAAGGTCACTTCATTTTCTAATTTAAGCTGCGCAGGGCCTCATGATGGTGAGAGCGGCCATCTCAGTGGCGGTGCTGCTCCTCTGCGCCGCCGCCGCCGCCCACCGTGCTTCCGCCTTCATCGACGGTAACTACTGCCCTCTGCTTATGCTGATTCGTGTCCTCGATCCAGAGAAAATACATCAGATGAAACGGAAAAAGTTAACCGAGTTCGTTCTCTATCACTCGTCAGCTTATGATATTATTCACCGTCTGCTCGAGTTCATGAACGGCCAGGAACATCTAGCCTTGGAAACCAAGATTGTCCTGGACGTTGATGCAGGGAACCTATGCATGCCAAGTTTACGATACGTGATGTTCATGCCTTGACGTTTGCATTTCTGCTCTCGGGGTTGCAGGATTAGTACCGAACGGCAACTTCGAGGTTGGGCCGAAGGCGTCGGACATGAGAGGCACGGCGGTGCTCGGCCGCTATGCCATACCGAAATGGGAGATCTCGGGCTTGGTGCAGTACATAAAGTCAGGCCAAAAGCAAGGGGACATGCTCCTGGTGGTGCCCGAGGGCGCGTTTGCGGTCCGGCTGGGGAACGAGGCCTCGATCAAGCAGAGGATGAGGGTGGCGAGAGGGATGTACTATTCCCTCACGTTCAGCGCGGCGCGCACGTGCGCTCAGGAGGAGAAGCTCAACATATTCGTGGCCCCGGACTGGGGCGTCCTGCCGATGCAGACTTTGTACAGCAGCAACGGCTGGGACTCGTACGCCTGGGCGTTCCAGGCCGAGCGTGACGTCGCCGAGATCGTGATCCACAATCCGGGGCTCGAGGAGGATCCGGCTTGCGGGCCGCTGATCGATTCAGTAGCAATTAGGGCTCTGTATCCGCCAAGAGCAAGCAATAGTAAGTCCCATTTCAATTGAATGCGTCGCCTATCAAAGTAATTTGATTAAACAGGACCTGTGTATGCTTACGGTTCCATTCGTATGCATGCGTGCGCACTGTTCGTACAATATCTAGTTGTTTTCTTCGGTTACTCCTCAAATTGAAGTTCCAGATTCAGGCAATTTAGACACTGAGATCAATAAGCCCTGTGCAATTACTCAAATTTAGGTCCAACTGATATGGTGCAGGAGTCAAATTCCTACACAGCTTAGTTATGACCATCAATTAGGAACTTCAATGGGTCTCTGATTAATTAAGTTCACCTAGGGGTTGTGAATGAACTATGCAGGGAACTTGTTGAAGAATGGGAATTTCGAGGAAGGACCCTATGTTTTCCCGAACACGTCGTGGGGCATCCTGATCCCTCCGAACATCGAGGACAACCACTCGCCCTTGCCTGGTTGGATGGTCGAGTCGCTGAAGGCGGTCAAGTACATCGACTCGGACCATTTCTCAGTCCCCAAAGGCAAGAGAGCCGTGGAGCTCGTGGCGGGAAAAGAGAGCGCCATCGCACAAGTGGCCCGGACGATCCCTGGAAAGACGTACGTGCTCTCATTCGCCATCGGAGATGCGAGCAATTCCTGCAAAGGGTCCATGATCGTAGAGGCGTTTGCAGGCAAGGACACCATCAAAGTCCCGTACGAATCGAAGGGCAAGGGAGGGTTCAAGCGCGCCGTCCTGAGATTCAGGGCCGTGTCTGTTAGGACTCGGGTCATGTTCTACAGCACGTTTTACACCATGAGGAGCGACGACTTCTCGTCTCTCTGTGGTCCTGTTCTGGACGATGTGAAGCTGTTGAGCGTTCGGAACTTGTGATTGATAGAGTAGTATCTCGGCCCCGACAAGGTTGGCTCGAACCTATTCTTGCCGGAAAGAGGGTTATCCATTTCGACGGTTGTTTTAGAGGGAAGAAGTGGGATTTCATTACTTGTATTGTGGCTTTCCTTTAGCAAATCATCCAAGAAATAAGAGTCATATAAGATGGGAATGTTAGGATTCTACTCAGGAGTGCTTTTTTGCTTTGTTATGAGGAGAGAATGTATTTGGAGAAAGAAAAGAGAAATTGGTCAATTATGTTGCCATCAGTTAGTGTTACTGAATTCCAGGAAAAAACAACAAAACTATCATCATGAACTCTTCTGTTTCTCGAAAGCCGGAGGTAGCATAGCACACCGTCAACTTTGAATTCCCAGCTTAGCAAAGTCAGATGAACTCCATATTCGGCATGAACTTTGGCAATCTTCTGATGTTGCAGCAGGCCAGCTCCAATTACCATTCTCGGTAGCATCAAGGAAAGACCCGACTCACACACAACTGTCGTGGGAAGTCTCTCCAGTAATGACCCCATAGGATGCCAAGGATCAAACGAGAGGAAAGTGCTCTTCCCGTCACCTACTACAGACTGGACAAGCGATTTGAATTCGGCCCTGAATTTTACAAGTTTCCTTGAAAATATAGGAAGAAGCAGCAGAAAGAGTTGTCTATTATAAGCACAAGAATCCAGCTTCTACAGGTAGCAGCCATATTAGCTTCATCATGATTGTCTTAAGAGCAATCCGCCATCTTTCTTCGGCATACGCACATCTATCCACTTCACCTTTGCACACTCAGTTCTCAGATCTGAACCAGAACAAAAAGGAGCTGCAACAACTCTCAATAGCCTTAATCACCTTCTTAAGACAAATCTTTAGAATACAGGCCTAACAAGCTGCAATCTACCAGCAAAAGATAATCTTTGAGAGCTCCCATCTTCTTGAAAGAGTCTTCCAGACATTAGAGGCAGCCCCCAAGGACTTCGCAGGAAGAGAAGCCAACCAAATGTGCTAGAGAGACACCTGAAGCATCTAACTCAGTTTCCTCAGGATTCAATTTCAGCTCCGACATCTCATAAAATGTTTGCAAAATGTTCAGAATTCCCTGCATAGCTTCAACACTTCCATTCGTTAAAACAATGATGTCATCAGCAAAGCATAAATAAGTCAGCTGGGCACCTAGGATGATGTTGCAACCTCTCTTGCACAGCAGCACAGTTCAGCATTCAAGATAGTATTTCAATGTCCATGCCAGTAGGCATGCAGACTGCTAGTGAGGGATTGGGGCGGGGAGGCATTACTATCGTAGGTGTGGGGTTCGACTCCCGCGCTCTACAAAGATGTAGAACAAAAGTCAGATAGTTGAGAGTTAAAAATAGGACGGACCAAAAAAAAAAATGTCTATCACAAAGATATAGGGAGAAATAGGATCTCCATGGTGATGCCCCTACCTCCAGCAGAAGTAACCTCCAGTCCACCATTAATGGAGATGTAGAACTGAGAAAGAAGAAATGCATCACTTGACCCACTCAATCTAAGTTTGAGGGAAGCCCATGGCTCTCCTAATATTGAGAACAAAAGGGCAATGCATAGAATCAAAAGCCTTCATGAGGCCTGCTTTTATAGCACTTCTTCTCTGCTTTGTGTCAATGTTATCTTGTGAGAGCCGTATCATTTTTCTAATTACTAGAAAGAAATTTTTGAATCCAAATATTATGTTTTAGAGAGCTTCTTTTCATGTATTAGAGAGATTTCATCATTTATGACATTCACGTCTTTACCTACTGAGTTCAGCATCTAACTATAATTGACTTTAGGTTATTGACATCAGATCTATTCTTTAGGTTGAAATTAAGCACGGACTTGTCCTCTATACAGAAATCCGAATAATAAGATAAATTGACTACATTTGTTAGCCACAATAAAAGTCACAATAGAATAAAATTTTAACATATCCTATGTTTAGTTCCAGCCCAAAATAGGATAACGTAGATAGAGAGGTAAGATAAAGGTAGATAAAAAATTTTTATATATGTAGTGTGAAACTACTTTTCGCGAATAACCAACTTATTAAAAGTATTTCAAATAAAATATTAGTTAAATATAAATTACATCTAGATTCTACTATAAAAAAGAAAATCTAAAGCAATAAAAATAATTTTCATTTTTAACTGTTCCTATTTCTAATTATACATTTGAATTTCTTTCTATTTTATAGATATACGTTACATATAGCATTTAGGGAAAATTCAAATAAGGGCCTAAAGTGGATCTTATTTTAAATAAAGGCCTAAAGTACCTTATTTGTTGCAAAGAAGTTCTAACAAACGGTATTTTCGTCATTTTTATTTTTTAATTTCTCCTTTTCTTTTTTCTTTGTTATTTTCCCATTTCCATTTTTTTTTTCATTTCGGCCGATGAGAGTTGCCTCCCTCGCCAACTATGGGCAAGGCCGATGACCCTCGCCCATTAAGGGCAGCCTTGCCTCTAGGTAGGGCAAGGCCAAGAGAGACAATTTCAACGGTTTTGTCATTGAGTTCTCCATGGAAGCGCTTGACAATCCCAAGGGCCACATTTAGTCGAGAATGCTAGTAGGAAATCAGTTGTCACCATTGCCGACGATGAGGACAACAAGCCTTGAATCTCACACTGGGTCATCGCTACGAGGCTAGGAGGTCGCCAGCCGCAACGACGCTAGCCAAATCTGGATTGGCGGTATGACCATCACCAAGTGTCGATTAGGCAACCAAAAGCCTTATCTGCAAATGGGTGCCACAAGCAAAAGGAAAATTTCATAGAAAAGAGTCTTAGGTTATCTCTGTAAAAGAGATGATGAACAATGTCTTGGAGAGGTAAATTGGCAAGGATCTAGGCAAAAACAAGGGAAACACATAGAAATGGAAAAAAAAAGTAAATAATGAAAATGCCCTTGGTTAAGCCCTTTATTGAAATAAAGAGGTCATTACATGCTTGTATTTGAGAAAATGAGAGTACTTCAGGCCATTAATTGAAATTTTCCTAAATATTTATAAGTATTACTTCTTTTGATATAACAGCATTTTAGGTATGCTAGTACAGTTTATTAATTTATTAAATTTTTATTAAGGAATGGTGAAAGGGAATAAGAAAGCAAGAAGAAAGAGGGAAAAAGAATAAAAAGAATAAGTACACAAAAGTGAAGTAGGTGAGAAAGTCGAAGTATTATATGTTTTGAAATGGCGAAAGTGAATGATCATATTTCTTCTTTCTTATTGGATTCAACATTAACTGTAATGAGCTCCTTTATTCTTCAAAGTCTAGATTGTCCAATAATCACGGATTGATTAATGGAGGTTATGTCCATCGTAACTTCCTTAGCAGCGAAAGATTCTTACCATCTCTATTTGTGGATTTTCATATTCATTTAGACTAATATATTATTTATACCTAATAATGGACGTAATAAGTATAGATATCTGGTTGATTCAGCAAGTACAACCTAACCATTTGCAAATATTTAATATTTTCATGATTTTGCATTATAATGGGCAGGGTCTGTTTCCTTTTCAAATTAAGCTTGACGTAAAATAATTCTATTGATATTTTTGCAAATTATAAATGGAAAGGTATTGAGAGTTAAATACAAGGATAACAGTTAATTTACATGAATATTAAAGTAAAAATAAATCGAGAAGAAACTTTCAAACGACCGCCACGTGGACGCTCGATCCGTTACTCCAACGCAAAACGAGCTCCCCTTCACCTATTTAGTTGCACTCTCTCGCAGAGTTCACAGCACAAGGGAGTTTCTAGGATCGCGAGTGCCTTTTCTCTCGATTCTCGCTCCTCCCAAACCCTAAAAGAGTTTCTCTGCGACGAAATCGTACATGGGAGAATGGTGAGTCTCGGTCTTGCGCTTGTTCTCTCTTTTGTCTTTTTGATTTCCGTAGGCGTGCGTCGGCACGATCTGCTCGATGCGATCATCACGATCGGGTTTGCACTTGCAGGCTCTTCCGAAGCGGCCTTCGGTGAATAATCCGAACTTTAAGGTTGTCAAAGTTGGCAATGGCGGTACTGGTTTGCACATTGCGTTTCTCTCTCTCTCTCTCTCTCTCTCTGGTTTTAGAGTTCGCGTTTGTTTTCGATGCAATAGAAACTGCGATGAGCCTCTACTGAACGAAATGGAGAGAGGAAGAAATCGCTGATATGATGCATTGGTTGTCATACTTGTCCGCTGTTACAGTCATGGAGATGTAGGGGCTAGTGTCTGTCGGTGATATTCATATGCAGAGTCAGATTTTCTTTCATCGTTTTCGGTGCTGATTACGTAAGTTGAGACATTTGCTTCACTTATGATGTTTTTCATCGTGAAAACAGTGTTTGTGATGTTAATTGCGAGACTGAAGGATCTCACATCTAGAAATAGGACTAATGATCTGACAAACATGTGCTATGCTCTTTTCTATTGTTCTGGTGATAGAGGATGAAATTCTACTGGTGAGATGTTATTAATATGTCTTATTCGGAGTTTAGGCTTGATTGCGCAGATCCAGGCGCGAGCTATCCTTGAAAATTCTATTGCTCAAGAAATTAGTGCTGAGTATAATCTGTTCATGCATTTGACACATTAACTGTGAGATAGCCAACCAGTTTAGTTGGGCAAGGTTTATGCTCTTTTTCTGGCTTTACATGTCTGATTATGTTGAACGTAAGAAAGATACTCCAGTGTTTTTTTTTTGTAAACATTTTTTTGCTGCAGTTTCCATTCAGATTGCTTTTATATCTGCACTTGACAGCGCTAGTTGAATTTCATGCACAGGTCATCGGATGTTATTGGCACAGATCTTTTTCTTTTGTTTTATACGTTAATGGTCGCTCATGGCCCATAATTGTGGCTATAGCTACTATTGGTGTGGAACTTGGCCCTCTGAACTTCTTCACAAACTGCGGGAAGATCAAGTTTAACTTGTTGGACACTGCTGGTCAAGAAAAGTTTGGTGGCCTCGGAGATGGTTACTACTATGTGCTTTTTCTTTTGCATATTGATTTTAAGACATGATCTGTATAGTTCCATGTATATACTGTGGTTTCTATGTGTTTTTCTGCTTGGTAATAATGCTCATTTGGACACTTTTTGTGCTAGAAGTGATGGAAGCTATTGTTTTTAGTGTAGTAAAATGAATCAATTCAAGCGATTTACACCACTTTGTTGAAATGAACACTTGTAAACTCCCTTTACATCCATGACTATTACAGGTTTCATCAGATGCTCTTTCTGGAACAACATAAAGCTGGTTCTGTGGAAAAGGAACAAAGAAAAGGTAACACGCTCAATGTTCATTCTTTTCTTAAAAATTTTTTTATTTCATTTACGTTCTTTGCTATCTTTACTGATGTACAATATTAGTTATCTTTTTAGCTAAGTATTCTTGTTGTACATGACATCACTGAATGATCATTTTCATGCCATCATGTACTTTATTTCTGGAGAAGAATGTCATAGCTGTGTAGTTCTTTATGTTCTTAGAATTTGCATTGAAATGTATGGCATTATGATGCGCAAAATTAGGTTTGGATCTATTTATTTGATCACATTATGCTTGTTTCATGTCTTTATGAAAAAGGTGTTGAGAGACAATAAAACGAGTTGAATGCATGGTTACATCTAGATTGGGGAACCCCTCTACGTTAAGACACTCCACCTAAGGAGGTGGAGCCGAATAAAAGGAATTAGACTCGTAAAAAACCACATCCATAGATACAATGGCATGCCTAGAAAGAGGATGATAATACTTATAACCCTTTTGAGTAGTTTATTGCCTAAGAAAAATGCGGCGGAGACCATGGGTTTCCAACTTACTCTTAGAGATGGTGTTACAAGTACAACCAAATAACTTTTGGAGTAAGAATAAATGTCGATGATCCCTATAAAACATCGATAGGCATGCAAAAATCAAGAATTCTAGTCGGCATCCGATTTATTAAATGGATAGCGATTAAAATAGCATCACCCTAATCATGAGCTGGGACATGATGGGCAAACATAATAGACATGGCGACCTCTAGCAAATGTCGGTTATTTCTTTTGACAACACCATTTTGTGCTAGGATATCAACACAATTAGTTTGACGAGTAATGCCATGATCAGAGAGATACCATTGAAACTGACCCTCAGTATACTCAATGCCATTATCATTGTGAAGAATTTTTAAAGTGGCATTGAATTGAGTTTGGACCATTTTGTGAAAATTTTGAAAAGTGAAAAACATCACGCTTATGTTTGAGAATGACAATCGAAAGAAGTGACAAATCTAAAGTCCCTTACCCAAATACAAATGGTGTTTGGCAAATTTTTTGACTCACTTTGGGGAAATGCAATTGCATTTCGAATGCTCTCCAAAAGCCTTTAGCTCAAAGTACCTCTTGAGGTACTTTGGGAAGTTGCATTTTCGAAATGCTGCAACAAATTTTTTTTATTTTTTATTTTAAGAAAGTAATTAAAAATAAAACAATTAAAAATAAAAATAATTTTTTCGAAAATTAAAAACAAAATGAAATGAAAATAATTAAAAGTAGAAATAATGAAAGTAAAAATAATTTAATTAATTAATTTAAAAATAAAAATATATTTTTAAAGTAAAATAAAAATAATTAAAAATTAAAAAACATAAAATAATAATAAAAATAATAAAAATAAAAAATAAATTTTTTCGAAAATTTAAAAAATTAAAAATAGAAATAATTAAAATAATTAAATAATTAATTAAAAAATTGGAAAAATAAAATAAAATAATTAAAAAATCGAAATAATAAAAATATAATATACTTAAAGAAAGTAATTAAAAATTAAAAAAATTGGAAAAATAAAATAAAATAATTAAAAAATCAAAATAATTAAAAATAAAATATAATTAAAGAAAGTAATTAAAAATTAAAAAATTGGAAAAATAAAAATAGAAATAATTTTAAAAAATAGAAATAATTAAAAATAAAATATAATTAAAGAAAGTAATTACAATAACATAATATTTTTTCGAAAGATAAAAAATATTTGAAATAATTAAAAAATCAAATCATTTACAAAGGGTAATTTTTACCAAACAGCATTTACGTCAAAGTTGCATCCAAATGCACTTTTTAATTATAGTTTACCAAACAATATGCATTTCGTCAAACCCCTTTAGCTCAAAGATATTTGTATTTTTCCAAAGTTCCTTGGCCTAATACTGAACCAAACAGGCCCGATATGTTGAATGAGTTTGTTTAGCCAAAAAAAAAAGGCTTCACAAAAAAAAAAAAAAAAAAAAAAACCTCATCTTTATTACAAGCTGAAATGAGACTAGGAAAAAATGTCTCTAAAGTTCCTAAGGGGGTGACCTAATCTACAGTGTTATTGATGGAGATCTATCGATGCCAAATTAACTTGATGAGACATAGTAGGCAGAGTAGAAGTAGAAACCCCACTACCCTCAAACAGATAAAGACCACCATCCAATCCTCTTCTCCATTGCCAGATCCTGGAGAATACAATAAGAAGGGCAAAATGTTACTTTACTGTTTAAATCTTGAGTCAAACTGCTGATAAAAAGGAGATTAGTAGAGAATGATATAGTATGTAAAATAGAAAACAAGGGAAGAGTAGAGGAACAATTGATAGACCATTTTTTTGGCAATGGAAGAGAGGGTTTCATCAGCTACGCGAATTTTGTCTCTATTGGAAATGGGGGTGTATTGATGAAAGAGACAAGAAGAACCTGTCATGTGATTTGTAGGCCCTATATTAATAATCAATGGGTTGGAAACAACATATGTATTAAAAACCCCCAAAGAAGATATTTGAAGTGGCCAGGTTTAAGCAAAAAGAGGAGGAATTGGCAATAGTGGAGTAGGCAATAGCAATAGAAGCTTTTAGTAGACATCGAAATGCCTAGAGTTTTTCCTATGATATACCAATATCAATAGTAGGTACAGTAGGAACAGTTTTAGTACGGTTTGCCTTGGCTTTGGCTTTTCTTTTTGCCCTTTTTGCTTCAAAATCTGTGTCATAGTATCAAGAAGTAGATATCTTTTTGCAATATGTGGCCACATCGAGTTGAGCAAACAAGACATTATCAAAGAGTCATTCAAGATCCACTTGTCCTAGGGAAGACAAAATCGATTTTTCTAGGGTTTTGAAAACCTGAAAAAAAAAATTCAATAATTTTGATTTTTCTCAAAGAATTAGAAAGAAAAAAATGATGGTGCATGAGCTGCAATACTTTGGTGTTCACACACGAGAGAATTGTACTCAAACAACAAGACAAACGATCTCATATAAGAAGATCCAAAAAATCGCAGAAAAGGTTAAGCCACCTAACGCAGACTGCAAAAAAGCTTTAATTTATCTCATAGATATGAGATTTAGGACAAACACTAGATTCAAAGATCACTTCATTAGCGCTGCCTTGCATTGTGAAACAGAGCAAAGGAGGAGGTAAGAGGAACTGCGGTAGGAGAGGGTGAAGATGAGAAGAGAGAGAGACAGAAGAATGCTTGCGCAGAGAAGAGATTGGTGCTAGGGTTTCAATTTAGCATTTGCTCTGATACCATGTTGAGAGACAAAAAAAAAAGAATTGAATGCTTGGTTAGGTCAATGTGACCCTAAACTAACTATTTATGATTGCCAAAAGGCCAAGAATTATAGTGTTGCCTTTATTGGTTCTATTCATAAAAAATAACGAAAATAGACAAATATACCCCCATCGGTCAAATACCCTCAACAAAAGGACTCAGACGATTTAAGCTTGACAACTCCAAAAGGAGACGCCAATCTAACAAACAAATAAATTCTTCATTGCTGCTTTGCTCCTACTCTTAAGTATGCAAGAGTCAATGTCGTATTTAATTCAATAGTGAGATGCTTACATGGCAAGGAGAACAAGTGTGACCTTTCTAAGTTGGGTAAGCATCAATATAAGTGGAAGTTTTAGATTTTAGAGAAACTCTTTAGAACCGGAGATCCTTGAACTTGCTTACCATTATTCTCCGGGTAACTACTTTGTCCACCATCAAGTCCCAGTTTCTTTGTTCATTAGATAATAAAGTATGCACATAGAACTACGTGATAGTCAACTTTATGTGGAGCTCAATAATGATACTGCTAAATACAGTTGTAGAATGTCTTGTTAAAATGAATTGGTGGGGGCACCAAGTTTTAGTTCCTACCGTTCCATTAGATGTGGCCCGGAAATCCTGCTATAGCTTCATCTTTTTTCAATAGATGATCAGCCCGCTTTCGTAGAGGCTAAGTTAGTATTTGATCAAACTTTCGAACATTAGCGTATAGTAATCATTCCCCGGCATTCCAACCCTAAGGCTAGAAGGAATTGGCAGAATTTTGTTAGCTCCCAATATGGGGGAACCGGGTCATGTGACAGATGCAAACTAGACTTTGAAGCAAAAATTCCAAGATTTCATAGAAGGAAAAATCAACGTGGCGGATGAATAGGAAGCTTCTAAGAACCCTAACGAGAAAATGGTAGTTTTTACGAACTCGCTCTCTAGTCACACTCTACTCTCAACATGTTGGGCCAAGGAAGCATGTGATTTCCTAGTATCAATCAACATCAATAAATAGGAAGAGGAGTTAACTCCCTATCAAAATCAGAACAGACCAATTACCATATCTACCTATCATCGCCGACATAACCATAAAATGGAACGCGGTTCTTCTGTGTTAAGCAGGATTCGCGGGATTACTTATTAATTTAAGGATCTTTGAGAGTTGTTTCCTGGATTCGAAAGAGAATACTTGGGTTCAACCCAATAACAAACAAGTGTATCATGCCTCAATCTAATTGGGGCTCGTGGTGGTGGAGGAACTGGATCGGAAAAAAGAGGGATGTTTCCCTCTTGACAATGAAGCTTATCCCCCATTGTCTCACTGGCTGACCTTGACCCTTTACTATTTGGAGGTCATATCTGGTATCCAGAGTTTGTCTCGATTTGGTATTGCTCTCAGTGTCTGCACCGAAACAGTGCTTTACCTTAAATAAGGTCCTCACTCGGCTCTCAGGTTGTTTGGGAATAACTCCACCAGACAAAGAATAGGATAAAGGAGTGTAGGATTGGTAAGTTTTACTTGAAGGAAGCTACTCGACTAATTCAAGGGGCTACTACTGGTGAAGCTCGTTTGCTTTGGAATGTGCTATTGCATGAAGCGAAAAGGGGGCCTAGTTGGGTTGCCTTCCCAGCTCTCACTAGTGTTGCCTGTAGGTCGTGATGTGCCTCGAGATGGCCGTCTATTTCCAAATTCTTCAAGTCAATCCATGAACAACGTAAACTATGCCCCTACTTGAAAAACCAACAGCTTGCTGCATCTAGAAGCCCATTTACTCCGCAATTTAGACAAAAATGAAATTGTGATGCTCTTGCTCGAGACTACATCATCAGAAAATCAAAGTGAGGGGACCAATCAGCCTGAAGCAGGTCCATGCAATCAAAGGGAGGGGACCAGTGAGCCCAATGCTGAATAGGAATTATTGACAAAGTTCGTGCCCCGACGATGTATATGGAAGGACAGTTTTGTTGATGTATTCCTATTGAGATAGTTTTCTTTTTGTTTTTTCCTTTAAATCCAGATGAGTTTGAGGCATCCGATGCCTTTTTTGAAGAATTTTTGTTGTGCTGCGATCTCTAAAGGGCGAACTTGCACACTTGGTATGATCACTACAAAATTAAAAGTATACCTTGTTCGTGTATTAGCTAGCGCATTATTCAATATTGGTTGATTCTTTCACTGCTGCTTTTCTTGCTTGTGCATTGAGAACCTCATTCTGTATTAATTCCAATTTAGGTGACTTATGTTGCCTTACAGTTGGTCACTTCGCTGGCAATACCACTGTATTGCTTTATACCCTTGAAGATGTCTTGTCTGACATTTTTTTGGCATTTTTTCTGCTTCCAGTTCATGTAGTTAATCATGTGATTTCATTTTTCCATCGGACCAAGCACATATGATTCTTTTCCTGTGCAGTGTACACGAGGAGTGTGCCATTAGCATGCTTGATGTCGCTGCATGTCTGACAGACGAATTGTTCCAACTGGCATTGGGATCTCGGCTGGTATGCTGTCGAAGCTAAAGTTTATTGCGTCTCTTATTCTTGCCCATATTGTGCTGCTAATCTTGTCACTTGTCTGTTGTTTTGATGAAGGGTGTGTGGAGAACATTCAGACCGTTTCGAGTGGCAACAAAGTCAACGCTGAAAACTGGCAGGTGAAAGCAAAGCAGGTCATGTTTCACAGAAGGGAATAGAATCACCAGTATGTACCTCACTAGAAAACTTGCGTGGTAAGTAATGTTTTCTTGTGTCAGATTCTTTTTCCTTTGTAGATCTGGCACAGTTTTCTTGCACCCCAGTTTCTCAGATTGTGGTTTTCTTCTGTCAGGGATATCAAAATTACCTACCCTTGCACCACCCAAAGTCCGGCTGAGTAAGCGAGGTATAATTGATAGATGGGTCCATTAGTTAATACCTTTATCTGAAGTTGAAAAGGAAAAGGGTAATAAAGCTTTTCATGGTCCCCAGTCAACTTAGCTTGAAAGTGAGGAAATCACAAGTTTGTCAATGTTAGAAATCCAATCTCAAAACTTATTGGTGGAAGAAAACTACGTAATATTATAAAGAAGCGGCGGGGAGTAAGTTTCGCCTTTGTTGGAATCTCTCTTTCAATGCTTGTCTTTGGATTGAAATGAATTTATTTGATTGAAAGAACTACCAACAGAGAATTTTATTGCTTTTGCAGGTCCCTGATGAAGACGATGACGACACTTTCGAGTAAAATAGAGTTCCTTCGTACCTTTTTTTGGGGGTCAAGTAGTTCAGTTCGTTCGTGCTTCGTTCCTTTATGGAGCGTTTGCTATCATGCTTAACGTTGATACATACGCTTTGTTCTCCGGCCTCACAAAATGAGCATCTTGTAATTTTGTTTCGTCAAAAAGCATCTTGTAATTAATCGAGTTGTTTGAGCTATTGTCCAGCCCAGTCTGGGCCTTAGTTAGGATTTGATCATTTCAGCTAATGAAGCCCTATATCCGGCCCATGGGTCATGGGCTTCGACAAGGGACCATCGACCGATGAAGGCCCAAATATCAGGTCAACGAAGGCCCACAGGATGGGCCATTTTATCCTGTCCATGGGCCTCAATAATAGGCCTTCAGCGCAAGGCATAGACCAAAGGCGGGCCACATATCCTGTCCATGGGCCTCAACAATAGGCCTTCAGCCCAAGGCATAGGCCACGGGCCATCCTATCCGGTCCATGGCCCTCAATAATAGGCCTTCAGTCCAAGGAGCACACCAAAGACTGGCCTTTTTGAATTCGTAGGCCCAACTAAGCTGAAATTTCTGGCCCATGGCCTCACTTGAGCCCCGGCCATTTAGTTTCTTCCGCACAAATAGGGATAAAGCTCAGCCCATGTCAATAATTTTCGAATTGGGAAATGATTCGATCAAGGCCTTCAACCCAAGGCGCACACTTGGGATTGGCACACTGTCTTGGATTCATGGACCCAATCAGCCCAAAAATCCGGTCAAAGGCCTTAAATGGGCCACCAATTTGGGCCTTTCCATGAAGGCCCAAGTCGACGGGCCTTAAAGATCCTGTCCATTGGCCCACTAAACGTGGCTTCACCTTATCGGGCCCGTTGGCCTTCGGCACATCGGGGCAGATGATGGGCCCCACTTATGGATGGTAGGTCCAGTCATCTCCCAAAATCCCCACTTTTGGGTTTCATTAGTCCAATTGATCCCCAAAATATCCGGCCTGGTGATGGCAGAAATTGACTTTGTTGTCCAAGGAGCAAATGCCCTGTCCATGAGGGCCCACCGAGGCTGTGCGCAAGTATCCCGCCCAGGGGCCTTCAAGCCCAAGGTGATTTTTAAATTCATCAGCTCACGGGCCTCAAATGGGCTTTTGACTTGGCCCTGTACCTATTAAAGCCCATTTTTGGGCTTTCACAGTCCAGTTTAGGCAAAAAAAAATACTGCCTATTCAGTTGAGGACCATTCGATCAAAAAAAAGTCAAGGACCGAAAAAAGAAACTGGTATGTGGGCCCAAAGGTGGACCAATTATGGCCCAAAAGCGGCCCAGAACATGATAAACAAAAAATTGATCGCTAATTAGTCAATTAACATTCTCATGCGTGAGGAATATATTGTTGTTTATTGATTTTTGTAAGGATACATGCAATTATTTTTAGGAAAATATTTTCCAAACAGAAATGAGTAACCAATCATTTTCTTACTCTACATGCAGATTACACGACACGAATGACCATGGGCTCAATCGCTAAGGGAACACTCCAAACATTACCCCTCGCGCAAGTCTTATTGCATTTAATATCCAAGCCAATAAATCAAGCCTAAGCCACTTCATTGATGCCTGGCGATGCGAAAACAGAACATGGCAAATTAGTAAAAAGGCAGCTGCATATGCAGGAAAATAACCTAACAATTCATACCTAAAGAGAAGACCATATGCATCCAGATTAAGGGCACATATAGCTGTACATATGAACAACAAAACCTGAAATCATCCTTGGTAACCTTAAAAAAAAAAAAGATTAAACTCTAATTACTACCTTTTTTGCTTCTTCTGCTGGAGCAGAACAAGCAACAAATTTTAACCCCCTCTCTAGAGGGATGAAACCGATCAAGTGAACAAAGGAGCAGTGTCCCAACCAGGCAGTTAGTTAAGAGGAAAGGAGAGGAGAGCAGATCCTATGAAATCTCCATAGCACTTATCAGTATCTTCTTTCCATAGGAAACAATCCAAAGATGTTACAGCTCCCATGTACCTATTTCCAACATCAAATATGTGTCAGCATCAGATTAGTGGTTAATGCACTGCAGGGGAACACATATGACGTTGGAGGTATTTTGGGTCCAAACCTGATTGATGCTCAGTTTGACCCATGTATCTCACTCAAGAAGGCAGAATTTGTGAACACGTCCACCAAATCTAACTGTGACTAAACCCAGGAAGCAGACTGATTGCACAAACTGACAATAAAAAGATACATCAAGGATACAGCTTACTGCTCAATGCCAACCACCAACCCCAAAAATATAAGTAAAATTGAAGAGAGGAGAGACTGCTCACCTTAACTCCTTATCTGCAGTCTGTTTTATCATTTTGTGTACCATCATCTTGATGATCAAGACTGTTTTCACCGTTAGTACCTTTAGGACCGATACAAGGGGTGAGAGGAGGGAAAGCCGGAACTGCCTTCAATATAAACTTGCGGCCACTCTTCAAGGCCACCGAAGAACTTGTATTAAGTCCACTAAGATGACTGTGAGGAGGAGAAACTCGCTTACGACTGGGGGAGCTAACTTTCACTGATTTTGCAGTGGTTGGATCATCCTTCAATACTTCAGGCGTATCATCTCCCAGAATGGTAGCACCTAACATAGGATCTTCGCAAGATTTGGCACCAACTAATTGAGTCCCTGGTGTAACTGGAGAACAACGCCGACGATGGGAGTTGCCCACAAGGTGATTATTTCCAGGAAACGCCGGGATGACTGAAGTACAAATGTGATCCTTTGCCATAGATGACTCTGAAGACAAGCCAGCCTTGATAAGGGGGCTTGATATAGGAGTAAGGCGGCATAAATTCAACAATGAATCACGTCTAGGGGAGAATTCATCCACCATCTCATTTTCTACATCATTGTCATCTGCAACCTGATTAAAAGAACCTGGTTTCAGAGTATCTTTTTGCCTTTCTTGTGGTATGTCTCTATTATCCACACTTCCTGGAGGCCTTCCGGATTTTGCGGATGATGATAAGATCTGATGATCTGAATTAGGCGACAGAATGTTTTTTGTAGAAAGCCGTGATCTCAGAGGGCCCTTTCCATGGCTGGAGATGGAAAAATGAAAAATGTGATTGATCAACTCAAGAAAACTTGATTCAATCCTTCAGTTCCTAGAATGAAGTCAGACTTAAAGCTATTGCAAGTCTTACTCTGAAAACTGCAATGATGGTGTTTGTGGAATTAGCTGGACAGACTCATACATATGCATACGCAAGTGATCTTTCTCAGATGCCACTGTTTGCAGCTTCTCATCGTTTATGCCTTCCAAGATTCTCTCACTAACTCTGCTGCCTGTTACTTCTCTACTTACACAATAATCTGACAAAAGCCATAATTTATACATTAAAAGAAGAAACTATGGAGAAAGGGTCGCCTCTTAGATCCTAGTGAACAGAAAAAGCAAACTTTCAAGTATGGCATGTCTTGCCCTCTTCTTTCCTCATTCTGACGAAAGGAAACTCAGATATCAAAAGTTACCATGCCAATCATTTCAAAAAAGAAAAAGAACTGCCCACAATAAATGCTTACCCTCCTTTGTTCCATAAACATTTTTGCATCCTTCACATCGGCAATTATCCGAGCATCCAACATTGGCCTATTAAAAAGGCAGACATACAAGTTAATTACAAGGATAACAAGCATCCATGAGTGTCAGTACAGCAAGAGATAAAACCTGATAGCATTCACAGTATTTCTTTAGACACATTGACTTTTTGCAATTGCATCCTCTTTTGTGCCGTGCTGATGCTGGTGTTGACAAAACTCCATCTTCCTATGGATAGTGAAGAAGATTATTAGTTGCAGCAACATAAGTCAGACTAAATCTAAAATGGAGTGTACCCTATTTTTTGCTGAAAACTCCCCGCTACTTTCTATAATCTTTGGAGCAAATGCCAGCGGATTGCGGGATTCAATTTGCTGTCGTGTCTCAAGAACTGTTTGTTCATATTGAGGTCTATTAAGGCATCCTTGGCATGAACAAGGTTCAACACAATACATTCCAGCGGCAAAACAGTCACAATAACTGTTAAGAGGCAAAAACATAAGTTGCACCACTGCAGACCATGGGAGGGGAAACACAAAGTACAAGTTAATTAGCTTACAGTTTCAAGCATTTACTCTTCTTACAATTGCAACGTTTGCAACCATCGCTGTTGAAGTTGCCCATTGTCTTGTTCCTAGTGAACCACGGTGTGAGTTAGCGGAGTGCTTAAACCACCTATATAATAGAGTGCGAAATCAATATCTCAGAAAAGAAAGTAAACTAACCTTTTCTTTTTGGGACTCAGTTGGATAAACTCCTCTGATCCATCAACAAGGGCTAAATCAAGATTCCTCTTTTCACGTGGGGTATCATAATGCTCATGCGGTTTCAACAAATTCTGGTCCTCAATCTCAGGAAGAGAATCAGAAGCTGCAGATGTCGCAGTTTCTGAAACCTTCCTCTCATACCTTTCATCTAAAGCCCCCGAGGCAACTGTCTTGAGTAGGTCTGATGAAATTGCACATTCACTTGATTTACCCCACATATGGCAGGTTTCAGTGGAGGCCAACTTTATATCCTCTACATCCAGGTGGTCTTCCTCTGGTTTAATGCTTTTGGCTGCGCTGCAACTTAGTGTTCTGGTACCAACAATACTATTTAAATGTAAGCCAATACCCGATGGCTTGGATACCATAATGGGAGAGCTTTCACACTGGCGATCGGCCAGGATGCTTGTGACAGATTTGTACAGGTCGTGGATTGGTCTCTTGCTAGAAATTATATTGGGATTAGGCCTAGATAAATCCAGATCTTCCATATCCGAAGCAGTACCCAGTGATCTTGAAGTGTCAAAGTTACGTGCTGGTAAACTTAAAGATCTTGAAAAACTATTTGGGTGTGAATCATCAAATTGAAGACAGCGTCTAAGCAAGCCTCGCTGATGTAGAATAATCTGCAGCAAACAGATTGGTTATTGACATCGAATAATAACAATAACAACAACAAGGAGAAGAAGAAGACGAAGAACCCTATTTATCCATCTGTTTGCGCTAGACCCCTGACTGCACCGTATCACAAAAAACAAACTTGGCACTTGCCAAAGAAACAAAATTGGAAAGGAACCATGCCATAATAGCAAGATGAAAACTTCATGACACCAAGCAACCAGCAATATGCTCAATATAAACATAGAAAGTAAAGGAGAAACCTCAAAGATAATTTGCTGATGAAACCTGGAGTTGACTATGTAGAGTTAAATACATGGGATCGACTCCTTTATTTTGATTAAATGAGATCCTCCTTACACCTCCCCATCAAAGTCTATAACTTTCCTTGTCAAAGTTCCTAGTCAACTTTGTGCAACTTACTCCTTAAGGTTCAACATTAACATGGCATCAGAAACTTGAGTTTTCGACTATCCACGAGTGAAGCTGATGACTAAGAATAAAATGGAGAGATGCAGCCTTAATTTACAACAAAAGTCCAATCATCATTCACAGCTAAACCTGATCATAGGCCTGGCTTGGTTTTTAATATAGGCTAGTGGGGCTGAGATGGGCCCAAAGGAGAACAGAACTTGCATGTGAGGGCTTCAGCAAGAGGCTTCCTAATTGGACTTACTTGACCTGGCCCGCATTACCTTTCCAACCCCAAACTCTTTAGATTTGTTTCTTCTATCAATTTTCTATGATCGGAGTCCTTGTGACAGGATAATAGTGGGATCTTATGAAGGTAGATCTATATGCCTGATCTTGGACCTGATCTTGGAACTGATCCAAGCACAAGGCCTAGAATGTTTGCAATGTGCCATCCTGCACAATGGTGACCTCTATGTACAACTAAAACAGGAGCTCATGACTTTCTGATCTCCAAATATACCTCCTGCGCAATTCGTGAAGAAACCACTATAAGATTAACTCCAAAATGAGAGAGAAGTTCTTATTTGGTTACTCCATTGTTCTCATAAGAAAACATCAAGAAGAGATCTCATCATATTTTCAACAAAATAAAATAACACGATCACTTGAATAAATGCGTTTATAACATCATCTTGTTGAAGACAAGTTCGATAGATCATAAAAAAACTAGCTAATTGTTTCTCTCACGGACAATAAAACTTTAGGAAAGACCCAACCATTATGTCAAATGAATAGTAGTCGATTTCAGGACCAAGAGGTCAAGAACTGATGGCGACATCCTGCCAGCTGCATAGTACAGTTCATAAACTAGAGAAGAAAAGTTACCTAAAACGTATGCTAATCAAAGCTAATAACTTAGCTAATGGGAAGAGCTCTCTTAACTACCTCAGCAACCGAATCTACAGATTGTTGCTTTTAGATGTATTTTCAACAGACAAGTCAAGCACAGTTTTATGCATTCAATAGTTGATTTGTCTCCCCTGCTGCGCTCATCTTCCGCTTCAGTGGGTTGTTGATTACACATTAACCTTTCTTGAAGCTCCTCCTGTCTTTCACCAGAGAAACCATGAGGTAAATTCACTTCTGCCCCGTATTCATTCTCCATGTTAGTTTCTTGGTCAAACTTCGAGAGATTGTCCACCGAGTAAGTGACATTACTCAGCGAACAATTTTCCCTTTCTTTCCTAGAGTGGCCCACTAAATGAGCAGAATTGGCACAATCAACCTCAACTGGATCAGCCAAGTATTCATCTACACACCCAGAAGAACTACATGGCTGAGCTTGTGAAGAGTCTTTGCAGCAAAGTTTCCTTTATCATAAGTAACAGCTTCAACTCTTGCTTGGGCAACAAGTTCATTGGGCTCCTCGGAAGCCTCTTCAATTTTGTCCTTACGTCGATTTTCACAACGAGATGACTCTTCAATGGATGGCTGGACTGGTTGAATGCTGTAAGTACCAAGGAAATGCAGTCAACTATATATCAATGTTGTTCTGGAATTTGCTAACTAGGCAACCAAAGCAACTCAAAAGTCTCACCTGTTCAAGAAATTGGCCTCACGCTGTAGGTTTACATGTGGAGAAGTAAAAACGACAGGGGAAGAATTAAGCCCAGGGAAAACTTGCGGAACATGCGCAGCCTTGACTGGATTTATTGGAGAGAGGGTCTTGACAAAATTAGAGAAAGGGGACTCCTACAAGTGAAAGAAGAAGCCAAGTTGCACATGGCATCAATCAGAAAAACATCACGACTAAACCCAAAGAGCTATTCATGTAAGGTGCACATTGTTTCCCCCAAATAATTATGATAATATGAGCACATGCAGGTGATCATGGGCTAGATATTTGGCACAAAGTAAAGTAAAAAAATGTTTGCATAGCTCAGGGCAGCGCTCACATCATAAGCCTAGCTAAAATTTGAAGCATTCAACACCCGAAGAGTTGAATGCTTCAATGTCCCAACCTGATATCATCTTCCTATATAAGCTTCAAATTTCGTCTGCCTTACAAGAAAACTACAAAGTTGAAGCACGTGTCCTTTACCTTACCAAATACAGCGTATAGAAAAATCATGCATCAGTGTTACCGTTCGTCCCATGCTGTCTCACGAACGACTACCAATAGATTTCACAAGACATGGCAAAGCATAATTTAAAGAAATGGCTTCGAGTACATCAACTGAGAAACCGCTGTATCAACAGAATGATAACACCTCGTTCCACCAATGATTGACAGTTCGACACACATTACGTGAATTCGCAGATCCATTAAAATGACTTCCAAATAGACACTATTCCATAAAGAAACGTGAATTATACTACCAAATAAACACTCGAGTGATTGCTCCACCAAAAAACTCTCGCATCCTACTTCGGACCATAATCTAGCAACATAGCTCGAGTTCACATCGACACTGAACTCAGCTCTTGGAAGGCCGAGAGCAACAAGCAAGCGTAATCAAAGCGCTGAACAACACTCAGATTGAAACAAAATGCTGCCACAGAAAGATGAGAATCGGAGCTGGAAAACAAACACCGAGACGCGTTCGGATACAATCATCTAATCTAACACACAGATTGCGGCAGCAACTACAACAACAGCAACAACACCAGAAAACCGGGAGCATAAATCGCGAATTACTTGAACCGGAGGAGAATCCGACGGAGCGCGGGCACAATCAACCGCGGCCGCTGGTCTGTCGGTCTTCGCAGCAACAACGTCAGGAGATTCCATGGCGCAAAAACCCTAGCTCGAATCCTAAGCTAAGCTCCGAAACAAAAACCCCTAAACGAAGGAGAAGCTGCTCTCGCCCCGGCATTTACTCGAGGCTCTTCCTCTTATCCTTGGAATCCCAGCTACTAGAGAAGACGCTCTGCAAATGAGGTTCGCCTCTTCAATTTTTTTTTTCACTTTTTTTTTCTCTCGACAACATTTCTGAATTTTTGGGGTTTCGTTTTTATTTAAGTTGGAGGTTTTTGGCACTCGATGAATAAGCGGACAGAGGCTGAAAAAGCGGGCGTTTGAAAACCGGGCGGGAACACTAGCTGTTACCAGTACACCCCTTCTTTTCGGGGTAAATGGGCCTTATTGGGCCGTTACAGTATTTGGGCCTAAGTTGGGTTTCTGGCCCATAATGGGATGAACGAGCGTAGGGACGGATAATGAAATTTTCGACACCTCAATTTCCGTCAAAAGTTTTTCGAAATAAAATTTTTTTTGGTAAAATTTATGATGTTGCTCTGTATATGTTTTCACAAAAAAAAAAATTTGAGGCGGTCGTCATATATCCGGCTTGTAATTCACATAAATTAACATGCTCTTGGTAAGTTAAGATGTTTTGAGTTGATTGATTGAGCGCGACGAAGTGGTGCTATTACGGCAACCTGCTAACTAAAATAGAGGGAAACGAAATTCATGCGATGACCTAAAATTAATTGCAAAAAAAAAAATGGACGGTTTTCCTCTTTTCGGGTCGGAAAAAGAATTTCGACGGATTTGATAATGCTAATAACTTGAGAAGTGACTAGAAAAATGGTTGGAGGACCTGATCTCACGGTCAAGAGAGGAAGGGACATTTTAGACTTTTCATTTTTCCGCGTAATTCGTATGGTGTATCGGAATTTTATTGCATGATTGTTGAAACGACATGCTTGGGAGCCAAGTCGGTCCAAACGCTTCCCAAGACAATGTGAAAAGCAAGAAAATTACTATTAGCAGACCAATGCAAAAAGTGGTCAAATTATGAGATGATCGAAATACGGCATATAATTGACACATTAACGTTTTTCCTTTTTCTATTTTTTTGGCCGATTGGCTCATGAATATCTTTTTTGATTTAATGATTAGTGCGTAATGTTACTACGGCTTACTATTAATGCACTTAGGAATGAACTGAATCTTGAGTGAGGATCAACTCTACAAGAGATCATTGTTGCATTACCTATAGCTTCCTTGTTCATAAACAAGCTAATTTGATATTATATATAATACTAAAGTACGGATACCTCATCTTTAGAGAAAGCTTCCCTTTTTTTCTTTTCACGGCCTGGCATAGCATGATGATAAGTCGGAGGAAGATGCGGATGATGTTAATTGATTTTCACAAACGGAATTTCTAAAGAATTGATCGACTTTCGATTATCCTAATGATTCAACCAAAATGCTTTTTATCCCCCCCCCCTTTTTTTTTTTGCAAAAGCATGGGTTTAAGACAACTTGTGAAAACAAAATTTCGACCCATCTTGTTTTTTTCGCCAGAAAATGAATTTTGACACATATGATACTTCAAAAACTTCGAGAAAGGACCAGGAAGGCTGCTGGAGACAACTTGGTGCCAAACAACTTGCCCATATTATTGGCGGACGTGATCTCATTCACGGTCAAGAGAGGAAGGGACATTTTCGACTTTTCATTTTCGAGGGCAATATGGTCCGTAAGGAATTTAATTACTTAATTATTGCAACGACATTTGTGCTTGGAAACCAAGTCAGTCAACGCTTCACTGGACAACGTGAAAGCAAAGCACACGATCCATTGGCAGACTCGATGTACGTACGAGACGTCAAATAGGACGGCTCTTTCGATTTGGCGTGACCTAATCTGTCAATGGTCGACTGACCTTACCTCACGGCCGCCAGAGAAGTGTCCGAATGGTTTGGGGGTAAAGTCGTCCGAAAAAATCATAGATACTATCCATTCAATATTTTTACATTCTATCAATGGAGTCCATTTGATTAATTTTCACCTGAAATCACTAATTTGGATGACGATCGTTCTACGCAGCATGACCGGCACTGACATAAATATTGAATAATAGTTTAATTTTTGTAAATTTATTAATTTTTTTCTTTGTTCTATTTGCTTATTTACATTTTTTTTCTCTCCATCATTGGTCGGCGGATGGAAAAAGAAAAAAGAGAAGGAAAAAAAAAGTAAAGGGCGAAAACATAAAAAAAAGAAAAAATTAATAAAAAAACCGAAATAGAACATTAGTAAAAATTTTACCTTGTCAATCAGGTACTCCCTTCCTCTTTGGATTTACTCTATTCAAATATTCATCAGCTTTGTTCTCATTTTGTTACTAATTAAATGAAAATCGACTTGTTTCGATAAAAAAAAAAGGGATAAAATTGGCCGAATGGATTCAATCGGTTAAACATGAAATATTTAGGACTTAACTGACAAAATTAAACAAATTTATGATTGAATTGGCAAAAACACTTAATCGGTAAAATATGAAAGATTTAGAATTCAATTGGCAAAATTGAAAAGGTTTATGAATAAATTAGCAAAAGTACTCAATTGAAAAAATACGAAAAGATTTAGGACTCAATTGGCAAAACTTAAAAGGTTTATAATTGAATTAGAAAAAGTGTTCAATTGAAAAAATATAAAAGATTTATGACTTAATTAATAAAATTAAAAAGAAATTATGACTAAATTGGGCTTTGCCCCTCCCCGGCGTGGACACGGGCTTTTATAAGAGAATGAAAAGTTCTCAACACAAGAAAATGCGAACGGCACGGATCCCCATCCGATTTCGTTTTAAAGTACAATAGGATTATCATTTTTTTTTCTTGGAGATTTTCGAGATTGTTTGGTCAACGGTTAGTAGTTCCAACGTGATGATCACACGTTGGAGTTTCGCTGTATTTTCCTGGAGATACTTGTACCTCTAGAAGATGTCGACCCTGGTTGGTTGCATCACCATTAGAGCAGCGAGGTCGACGAAGATCTTTGCAGAAGTCAAACAATTCTTGTTTACCTAATCCGCAAAGCAGGAAAACAATGTAAACAGTGGCGTTTCTAGTTTGACCAAGGAAGGGAGAGATTCGAGGAAGAAGCGTTCGCCAAGCATAGCTTCGGCAAAAATTTTATTCATTTCAGGCAGGCTATTTGGGTCTTGAGTTCGCCTTCTGGAGTTTCAGGACCTGCAACAATTCTCAGCAATGGCCATGAAGAAAAGCTACAGAGGAGAGCTGCTATGGCCTCTTTTGGCTCTGTTATTTCGCTCGTCCCTTGGGGCTGTGGACACCATCGGACCCAAAGGCTTGTTGGCTAGCAACGACACGCTTGTTTCCGGAGCCGGGGTCTTCGAGCTCGGCTTCTTCGACGACAACACTTCCGGCACTTACTACCTGGGAATTTGGTTCAAGGCCGATCCGAACAGGAGGGCCGTGTGGGTCAACCGCGAGAATCCGATGATCGATTCCTCGTGTACTCTTCAAGTAAGGTACGATGGCAACTTAGTACTGATAGACATGCGACAAACCCCGATGATAGTCAATTCAGGATCGCTCGCAACAAATGCGAACACCTCCGCGACACTTCTTGATTCTGGGAATTTCGTTCTTAAACAAGGCGGCGCTGTTATCTGGCAAAGTTTCGATTATCCGACCGATACGTACTTGCCCGGCATGAAAATCGGGTTGTTCGGTGTCAACACGGATCAATCCAGGATACAAATCCTTGTTTCGTGGGTAAGTCCGCAAAATCCATCTCGAGGCTCATTCACCTTAGGAGTCGACTATCAAGGGTCGACTAGTTTTGGTGTTTGGCGCGAAGATCGTGTCCACATGGACATCGGGTTCTGGAGCAGAGGAATTTCAGATTCATTTTCGCAAACACATCAGACAGATACAATTTCAGCTATGTCTCGAACGAAAATGAGGACTTACTTCACATTTAGCAAAGGCACATATGCATCCACATGGTTCGTGCTGGCTGCGACGGGCCAACTCGAGGAGCATAATATGGTGGATGCCGACGGCGGTTTTTCGTTTTCGTCCGTGAGCCATCAGCTGTGCGCAGATTCACAGGGGGTAACTCTGGCAAATGCTTGACGTCGATTCCGTCTACGTGCAAGGAGGGCAGTGACTTCTCGCTGGTCAATGGAACGATGCCGGATTCATCGCTCATTACTACGATGCACGTGGGATTCAACGAGTGCGAGGTCTTGTGCCGGGGCAATTGTTCTTGCACGGCGTTCATGTTCCGTCAAGATGATCAAGCTGCGTGCCAACTTTATTACGGGAACAAGGACTTATTGAGGTCCAAAGATGGGGGAAGCGGGACATTCTACGTGCGAGGCGACTCTTCTGCAGAGAACGGTCAGTATGAACAGGCTTAAAACAGAATATGGCTGTCCAAACTAGTACTCCTCGTAGTTTAATTCTATGTTCATAACACGTTCAAGACTGTCGCCTTTGTGCGTAATACTACTTACTATTCGGGATTCGCTCTAGCGGAGTGTCTGAAATCATGTGAGATTGCTTCGTTAGGCCTGATAGTCCTAAATGAGATAGTCAATTGGTAGGGTATTAACGTCATGATAAGTCGCATATCTATGGCGAACAATGCATCTACTGTTTATTTCATTGAGTGTAACCATGCCGGTTTTGGATTTTTAGGTGGTAAAAGGAAGAAATTGCGGTTGATCGTCGCCGGAGCTCTGGCTTCCTTATCAGTCCTTATCCTGGTGCTCTTATCCTATGTGCAATGGACTAGGCACAGGAAGAAAGGTGAACTCTCTCTCTCTCACACTCGCGCTGATGAGCCGCGTCAATGTTCTCTCGGTCTCATGATTGACTCTGTGACCAATTTTGTAGTAGGAACTAAAGTGAGAAATGGTGAAGAGACGAGTGGGAGCTCGGAGACGACTTTACTCCGAGAAGGGGTCGGAGCAGCTGCTAAAGATCTCGCAAGCGCAAAGAAGGCGGAAATAAGCCAGCAGAAAGATCGGGAATTAGCATTGTTCTCTTTTTCCAGCATAGAAGTCGCAACGGACTACTTCGCAGCGAGGAATAAACTTGGCGAAGGCGGTTTTGGCCCTGTTTACAAGGCAAGAAAAGCATATAACCACGCTACATTATGTAATTATTTTAGATTAACTGGCAAAAACGGTAACCAAATTTGGATGATGATTCCAGGGTCAACTTCCTGAGGGACCGGAAATTGCGGTGAAGAGGCTTTCGAAGATGTCTCGGCAAGGATTGGAGGAGTTCAAGAACGAGGTCACTCTAATATCAAAGCTGCAGCACCGGAACCTCGTGAGGCTCCTGGGATGCTGCGTCGAAGGAGAAGAGAGCATTCTGATTTACGAGTACATGCCCAACAAAAGCTTGGATTCGTTCATTTTCGGTTTGTTCTTCTTCTTCTTCTTCTTCTTTTTCAATCTGTGATCCGTTCTTTGCTTGATATGGTCAGTTGAATGCCTCATTTTGAAATGTGTTGTGTGTGTATTATGTGATTCTACTAAATTGAAGATCCTGCGAAAAGAGTGCTTCTGGATTGGAGGAAACGTGTCGGCATAATCGAAGGCATTGCTCAAGGGATCTTGTATCTCCACAAGTACTCGAGGCTCCGAATCATCCATCGCGACTTGAAGACCAGCAACATATTGCTGGACAGCGACTTGAACCCCAAGATATCCGATTTCGGCATGGCAAGAATCTTTGGAGAGAATGAAGCACGGGCAAAAACGATTAGAGTTGTTGGGACATGGTAAGCAGACTAGTTGATTTTCCCACTCATTTACTCAATCATACTTATGAATGCTCGAATTCTACATTGGTTAGCGGATACATGTCCCCCGAATATGCAATGGATGGCCTATTCTCGGAGATGTCGGATGTGTTCGCATTCGGGGTCATTTTGCTGGAGACAGTGAGCAGCGAGAAGAATATCGCCTTCTTCGAGTCCGATCACTCTTTGAACTTGCCGGTAAAGTAAGTAAACTTCTCCATAACAGACTGCTCTTCACTAATTTTATCGTCATCTGAGCTGGACAATTTGGCTCGATATAGGCTTGGAATCTATGGAAAGAAGGGAAGTGCAAGGAGTTCATGGACCGGACATTAGCCACTTCTTGCTCGGAAAATTCGGTGGAACGGCTCGTTCAGTTGGGCCTACTATGCGTGCAAGAAAGGCCGATGTATCGACCTACGATGTCGGATGTGGTTTCTATGCTCAACAATGAGACAATGCCTCTGCCTCTTCCGAGAGAACCGGCGTTCTTAACACACAAGACGGATTCGGCATCGAGCTCAAGAAGGCAGAGACATTTTTCTGCAAGTGAGATCACAGTATCGGAGTTATGCGCCAGGTAAAAGGTAAAGGACAAAGGATTAGCCATCATGACCCAAAAGCATCTTATGCCATGGAGGCTAATATGTTAGGTTTCAAGCAAGAGTTGGCAAAGCCAACCAGAGTTGTTACTGTTGCTTCATGTATGAGATTAGTGTTACCGTGCCACAGAAGGAAGAAGATGGCAGGTTACATATGGATTTGCACATAATTTGATAGAGATTAAAAAAAAAAAGTGAAATTTCTCGTCGGACAATACATTTTTTCGGTAATTGGCATAAATTAACGCGTTTCTCGTTATTTATCAGCTGTCAACTCGCCTTCTGGCAAAATGATTAAGCGTGTCGGAAAACTGCAACTACAGCTTACTATTAACACGTTTAGAGTGAACCGAAAAGCTTGGTTTATGATAACCTGAACGTTAATTGCCAAGACAAGTTTCGACCCGGACAAAGAATTTCGACAAATTCGATGCTGTCAACAACTCAGAGAAATGACTGGAGAGATTGTTGGAGGTCAAATGGCGCGAAATACAGTTGCTGTATTGTTGGAGGACTAGGATCTAATCATGGTCAAGAGAGGAAGGAACATTTTCGACTTTCAATTTTCCGTGGATAGTATGGTGCATCAAATTCAATTACGGATCATCGGGTGGTCAACCAGTAGTCTCGTTCAACAGGATGATCTCATTTGGTTAAGTAAGGCAAATTTCATAGTGTCATACTGGGTTGATTGCATCCCAGTAGAGCAGCGAAATCGATGAAGATCTTAGCAGAAGCTGAACAATTCTTGTTTATCCGATTGGCGATACATGGATATAATGTAGATCCAAGGCTTATTCTAGTTTAATCAGAAGGCAGAGATTCGAGGAGAAGCACGAAATCAATCTGGAAAATTATGTAGCAACTGAAGTGGTTTCGATGAGGAAGTCACCAAGCAAGTTCCTGCAAAATTTCATTCAATCGCGGAAGACTTTTTGGATCTTCAGTATCTGCAACAATTCTCTGCAATGGCCAACAAGAAGAGCAACAGAGAAGAGCTATTGTTGCCTCCTTTTGCTCTATTCTTTGGCTCATACCTTGGGGCGATTGATACCATCAGACCAAAGATTTGTTGACTAGCAATGACACTCGTTTCCGGAGCCGGAGTCTTCGAGCTTGGCTTCTTCAATGACGCTGTACTCGGCAATTACTACCTGGGAATTCGATTCATGACCAGTCCAAACAAAAGGGAATTGGGAGAATCCCATGATTGATTCCTTCTGTACTCTTGAAATAAGGTACAATGGCAAATTAGTACAGATAGACCGGCGACAAAACCCGATGACAGTCAATTCAGGAATGCTCATGAAAAATGTGAACACTCCCACAACACTTGATTCTGGGAATTTCATTCTTAAACAGGGCAACCCTGTTATCTGGCAATGTTGTGATTATCCGACCGATACAGACTTTCCTGGCACGAAGGTCGGGTGGTGGTTCGGTCTCAACACGGATCAATCCAGGATGCAAGTCCTCATCTCATCGGTGAGTCCACAAAATCCATCTCAAGGCTCATTAACTTCAGCAGTCAACTATAATGGGTCAGACTAAGCTTGGTGTTTGTACTCATGGATATCGGTTCTGGAACACAGAGAGATTCAACTTCATTTTCGCCAACACATCAGATGGATACAATTTCAGCTATGTTTCGAATGACAATGTGACTTACTTCACTTTTATTAGCAAAGGCACATATGCAGCCACATGGTTCGAGATGGCTTCGATAGGCCAACTCGACGAGAAAAACATGGTGTATGCCAATGGGTATATTTCGTTTTCGTCGGTGAGCCATCAGCTGTGCAAGGAGGGCGTTAATCTGGGTATCTGTTTGACTTCGATTCCATCTACATGCAAGGAGGGCAATTATTTCTCGCAGATCAATGGCACGATGCCAGATTCAGTTCTTGTTAGTGCAGTCCTGATGGGGTTTGGTGAGTGTGAGGTCTTGTGCCGGGGTAATTGTTCTTGCACAGCATTCATGTTTCGTCAAGATAATCAAGCCGTGTGCCGATTTTATTAGAGGAACAAGGACTTATTAAGGTCCAGAGACCGAGGAGGCGGGACATTCTACGCGCAAGGTGCCACTTCTGCTGAGAACGGTCGGTATGAACAGGCTACGATCATAACACGGTAAAGACTCCTCTTTGTGCATAATACTACTCACTCTATTTAGTGATTCGTTCTAGCATGGCATCTGATATCTTGTAAGATTGGTTGATTAGGCCCAGCAGGCGATATCCTAATGAACACTTCTTTTTAGTAAGACAGCCAGTCCTACATGAGATGATACTATGCCGCATATCTGCAGCTAACAATGTGAATTGTGCTTGCTGGTTTTGGACTCTTAGGTGGTAAAAGGAAGAAATTGCAGGTTGATCGTCGCTGGTGCTCCGGCTTCCTTGTTGGTTCTAATCTCGGTACTCTTTATCTTACTTGCAAGAGACTAGGCACAAGAAGAAAGGTGAATTCTCGCTTTCTCACACACTCGCTGACGAGCCATGTCGATGTTCTCTCGGTCTCATCGGATGCTTCATTCTGTGAACAATCTTGCATTAGGAAATAAAGTGAGGAATGGAGAAACACAACAAGCAAGAGCTTGGAGACAGACATTTCTCCGAGTAGGGGCCGGAACACCTCCTGAAGATCTCGCAAACAGCAAAGAAGGCGGAAAGAAACCAGCAGAAAGACCGGGAATTTAGCAACTCTTCCCCCTTTCCAGAATTGAAATTGCAACAGACTACTTTGCGCCGGGAAATAAACTTCGCGAAGGCGGTTTTGGCCCTGTTCACAAGGCAAGCTAGGCATCTAGTCACAGTACGTTATATCAAGAAAATGTGGATGATTATTCCACGGCCAACTTCCCGAGGGACCAGAAATGGTGGTGAAGAGACCATCGAAGATGTCTCACAATAAATCGATGGTAACAAAATGTGGATGATTATGATGAGAGTGCGCAGCAATGAGTTATGGGCCAAATTCACGTTCACTCAAAAGTCTAAGTTAATGAGTTATGAGTCAACATGGATATAGATGTGAGATTTCTTTAATATATCTCACTCACGCGTGCATCCTAACAGATCATTCCAGGGCCAACTTCCCGAGGGACTAGAAATGCGGTGAAGAGACTATCGAAAGTGTCTCAGCAAGGTTTGGAGGAGTTCTTGAACGAGGTCACCTTAATATCTAAGCTGCGACACCGGAACCTCGCGAGGCTTCTGGGATGCTGCATCAAAGGAGAAGAGAGCATTCTGAGCCTAACAAAAGCTTGGATTCATTCATTTTCGGTCCGTTCTCTCTTTATTCTGCCTGTGATCCTCTCGTTGCTTGATTTCGTAAATTGATTGCCTCATCTTGACATTTGTGCTTTTGGATTGAAGGAAGCGCGCCGGCCTAGTCGATGGCGTTGCTCATTGTGTCTCCACAAGTACTCTAGGCTCCGAATCATCCACCGCGACTTGAAGAGCAGCAACATGAACCCCCAAGATATCCGATCACGGAGAAAGTGAAACTCGGGCGAAAACGAATAGAGTTGTCGGGACATGGTAAGCTTTTCCTGGTGAATAATCACTAGCCTCACACATTAGTTGCATTTTCCTACCCGTTTACCCAATCATCCTTATGAATGCTCGAATTCTATGGTGGTTAGTGGATAAAGTTCCCCTGAATATGCAATGGACGGTCTGTTGTCGGAGATGGCGGACGTGTTCGCCTTCGGGGTCATTTTGCTGGAGATACTGAGCAGCGTGAAGAATATCGCCTTCTTCGATTGAGATCATTCGTTGAACTTGCCGGGAAAAGTAAGTAAAGTACTCGTGAAAGACCGTCTTCGCTGATTTTATCACCATTTGGTTCGGACAATTTGGTTCATTATAGGTTTGGAATGTATGGAAAGAAGGAAAGTGCAAGGAATTCGTGGACCGGACACTTACCACTTCTTGCTCGGAGAGTTCGGCGGAGCCGCTCAGTTGGGCCTCTTACGCGTGCTCGACCCACGATGTCCAACAATGCCTCTGCCTCATGCAAGCAAATTGGCATTCTTAACCTGCAAGAGGGACTCGGCATCGGCCTCAAGAAGGCAGACATTTTTCTGCAGGTGAGATTAGGGGTGTGCATGATCCGGGCCAATCCGGTCCCGATATGGAATTGGGGACCGAATCAGTAGTCTCGATTCCCAAATTTTCAAGACTATAGACCGGTCCATATCCAATGGGACCACTACAGTTGCTTATAGAAATCTAACCCTTAGAATACATGCATGGCTAGTGAGTCTGATGATCCATGACTACTTATGCTAATGAAAAACTCTTCTTTTGGACAAACTGTAACATCGGAATACAATGGGATAACTCTATTAAAACTTGTTTTAATGGTATTCAAGCTTGAGAGGTATTTGGACCCATAAAAAGAAAAAGTCAAGAGGAGAGTAAGCGATCATGTTGGGACCACATGATCAGGAGTTCTCCGTGGAGAGAACTTATGGATAATCAAAGTAGAGGGACTAAGGAATTGATATCCTAAGGTTTTTACCTAAGATCGAAGAGATTGAGCGAGGATAGAGACCAGGAGAGAAAGTGGCGAGAGGAGCGACAAGTCGACGACGCCAGTTGCTATGAAAGGCGAGATGAGCGGCGATGCCAACGAGTGAGAGGCGGCATTGCGAGAGGAGCGAGCGAAGAGGAGACACGAGTGGAGAGGCGAAGGCGAGACACGATTGGAGAGGCAAAGGCGAGATGCAAGTGAAGACTGGGGACCGAATTGCCCGATCAGTGATCCCATTTATTGGGACCGCGAATCAAACCGCCCTCCTTGAGAACCAGACCAACCCAACCGGTTCGGTCCAATCCAATTTGCACATCCTTAGGTGAGATCACAGTTTCAGAGCTATGTGCCAAGTTAATGTAAAGGCAATGGATTAGCCATTGAGGCTAAGATGTCAGGTTTCAAGCAAGAGTAGTAGCTGTGATTTCATTTGATGAATGAGATTAGTGTTATTGTGCACAGAAGGAGGAAAATGGCGGGTTACATATGGGTATACATTATGCGATAAACTTCTAAATTTAAGTTAATCGTCGACGATTTATCTAATTCAACACATAATGGCAAAAGCCTCCAAGAATGTTCTTGCTTTGCCGGCAGCGATGCAAGTCAGCCCAGGATCGAACCAATTCAACTCGGTGCCTCCTCGGCCCGCAGAACCAATTCGACCCGTTTCAATCGAATCAAGCAAAAATAGGCCGGCTTCGGACGAGAAGCACAAGGAGTTGATGTGCTAACTACACAGAACTTGCCATGCTTGTCTTCTTATTCTGGTGGGGAAAAAAAAAAAGTTGGGCATCTGCTTGCTTAGCCGGAATTCGATGCGCACTTATATTTTGGGGACTCTCGAGGAAAATAAAAAGATATTGGAGGACTCAAAAGCAAAAGAAAAGCTGTGAGCTTTATCATTTGTCATAGACCTCAAACTTATCCCCCCCACAAATTCACGTGCATGCATGCAACCCAATAACCCCTCACGTAAGCAATTTTCTCCCTCGATTTTCGTGAAATCAAAAAGAACGCCACTAAGAATCTGCCACCTTATAATGGGTAAAAGGTACATAGGTTGCTTTATACGTACACATGTATCTGTAATGGAATATTTGAAGTGCATGTATACATGCACTTCAAATATTCCATTACAGATACTGTGTACGTATAAAGCAACCTATGTACCTTTACCCATTATAAGGTGGCAGATTCTTTGTGCGTTCTTTTTGATTTCACGAAAATCGAGGGAGAAAATTGCTTACGTGAGGGGTTATTGGGTTGCATGCATGCACGTGAATTTGTGGGGGATAAGTTTGAGGTCTATGACAAATGATAAAGCTCACAGCTTTTCTTTTGCTTTTGAGTCCTCCAATATCTTTTTATTTTCCTCGAGAGTCCCCAAAATATAAGTGCGCATCGAATTCCGGCTAAGCAAGCAGATGCCCCAACTTTTTTTTTTTTCCCCACCAGAATAAGAAGAAGCATGGCAAGTTCTGTGTAGTTAGCACATCAACTCCTTGTGCTTCTCGTCCGAAGCCGGCCTATTTTTGCTTGATTCGATTGAAACGGGTCGAATTGGTTCTGCGGGCCGAGGAGGCACCGAGTTGAATTGGTTCGATCCTGGGCTGACTTGCATCGCTGCCGGCAAAGCAAGAACATTCTTGGAGGCTTTTGCCATTATGTGTTGAATTAGATAAATCGTCGACGATTAACTTAAATTTAGAAGTTTATCGCATAATGTATACCCATATGTAACCCGCCATTTTCCTCCTTCTGTGCACAATAACACTAATCTCATTCATCAAATGAAATCACAGCTACTACTCTTGCTTGAAACCTGACATCTTAGCCTCAATGGCTAATCCATTGCCTTTACATTAACTTGGCACATAGCTCTGAAACTGTGATCTCACCTAAGGATGTGCAAATTGGATTGGACCGAACCGGTTGGGTTGGTCTGGTTCTCAAGGAGGGCGGTTTGATTCGCGGTCCCAATAAATGGGATCACTGATCGGGCAATTCGGTCCCCAGTCTTCACTTGCATCTCGCCTTTGCCTCTCCAATCGTGTCTCGCCTTCGCCTCTCCACTCGTGTCTCCTCTTCGCTCGCTCCTCTCGCAATGCCGCCTCTCACTCGTTGGCATCGCCGCTCATCTCGCCTTTCATAGCAACTGGCGTCGTCGACTTGTCGCTCCTCTCGCCACTTTCTCTCCTGGTCTCTATCCTCGCTCAATCTCTTCGATCTTAGGTAAAAACCTTAGGATATCAATTCCTTAGTCCCTCTACTTTGATTATCCATAAGTTCTCTCCACGGAGAACTCCTGATCATGTGGTCCCAACATGATCGCTTACTCTCCTCTTGACTTTTCTTTTTTATGGGTCCAAATACCTCTCAAGCTTGAATACCATTAAAACAAGTTTTAATAGAGTTATCCCATTGTATTCCGATGTTACAGTTTGTCCAAAAGAAGAGTTTTTCATTAGCATAAGTAGTCATGGATCATCAGACTCACTAGCCATGCATGTATTCTAAGGGTTAGATTTCTATAAGCAACTGTAGTGGTCCCATTGGATATGGACCGGTCTATAGTCTTGAAAATTTGGGAATCGAGACTACTGATTCGGTCCCCAATTCCATATCGGGACCGGATTGGCCCGGATCATGCACACCCCTAATCTCACCTGCAGAAAAATGTCTGCCTTCTTGAGGCCGATGCCGAGTCCCTCTTGCAGGTTAAGAATGCCAATTTGCTTGCATGAGGCAGAGGCATTGTTGGACATCGTGGGTCGAGCACGCGTAAGAGCCCAACTGAGCGGCTCCCCGAACTCTCCGAGCAAGAAGTGGTAAGTGTCCGGTCCACGAATTCCTTGCACTTTCCTTCTTTCCATACATTCCAAACCTATAATGAACCAAATTGTCCGAACCAAATGGTGATAAAATCAGCGAAGACCGGTCTTTCACGAGTACTTTACTTACTTTTCCCGCAAGTTCAACGAATGATCTCAATCGAAGAAGGCGATATTCTTCACGCTGCTCAGTATCTCCAGCAAAATGACCCCGAAGGCGAACACGTCCGCCATCTCCGACAACAGACCGTCCATTGCATATTCAGGGGAACCTTTATCCACTAACCACCATAGAATTCGAGCATTCATAAGGATGATTGGGTAAACGGGTAGGAAAATGCAACTAATGTGTGAGGCTAGTGATTATTCACCAGGAAAGCTTACCATGTCCCGACAACTCTATTCGTTTTCGCCCGAGTTTCACTTTCTCCGTGATCGGATATCTTGGGGTTCATGTTGCTGCTCTTCAAGTCGCGGTGGATGATTCGGAGCCTAGAGTACTTGTGGAGACACAATGAGCAACGCCATCGACTAGGCCGGCGCGCTTCCTTCAATCCAAAAGCACAAATGTCAAGATGAGGCAATCAATTTACGAAATCAAGCAACGAGAGGATCACAGGCAGAATAAAGAGAGAACGGACCGAAAATGAATGAATCCAAGCTTTTGTTAGGCTCAGAATGCTCTCTTCTCCTTTGATGCAGCATCCCAGAAGCCTCGCGAGGTTCCGGTGTCGCAGCTTAGATATTAAGGTGACCTCGTTCAAGAACTCCTCCAAACCTTGCTGAGACACTTTCGATAGTCTCTTCACCGCATTTCTAGTCCTCGGGAAGTTGGCCCTGGATGATCTGTTAGGATGCACGCGTGAGTGAGATATATTAAAGAAATCTCACATCTATATCCATGTTGACTCATAACTCATTAACTTAGACTTTTGAGTGAACGTGAATTTGGCCCATAACTCATTGCTGCGCACTCTCATCATAATCATCCACATTTTGTTACCATCGATTTATTGTGAGACATCTTCGATGGTCTCTTCACCACCATTTCTGGTCCCTCGGGAAGTTGGGCTGGTGAATAATCATCCACATTTTCTTGATATAACGTACTGTGACTAGATGCCTAGCTTGCCTTGTGAACAGGGCCAAAACCGCCTTCGCGAAGTTTATTTCCCGGCGCAAAGTAGTCTGTTGCAATTTCAATTCTGGAAAGGGGGGAAGAGTTGCTAAATTCCCGGTCTTTCTGCTGGTTTCTTTCCGCCTTCTTTGCTGTTTGCGAGATCTTCAGGAGGTGTTCCGGCCCCTACTCGGAGAAATGTCTGTCTCCAAGCTCTTGCTTGTTGTGTTTCTCCATTCCTCACTTTATTTCCTAATGCAAGATTGTTCACAGAATGAAGCATCCGATGAGACCGAGAGAACATCGACATGGCTCGTCAGCGAGTGTGTGAGAAAGCGAGAATTCACCTTTCTTCTTGTGCTAGTCTCTTGCAAGTAAGATAAAGAGTACCGAGATTAGAACCAACAAGGAAGCCGGAGCACCAGCGACGATCAACCTGCAATTTCTTCCTTTTACCACCTAAGAGTCCAAAACCAGCAAGCACAATTCACATTGTTAGCTGCAGATATGCGGCATAGTATCATCTCATGTAGGACTGGCTGTCTTACTAAAAAGAAGTGTTCATTAGGATATCGCCTGCTGGGCCTAATCAACCAATCTTACAAGATATCAGATGCCATGCTAGAACGAATCACTAAATAGAGTGAGTAGTATTATGCACAAAGAGGAGTCTTTACCGTGTTTATGATCGTAGCCTGTTCATACCGACCGTGTCTCAGCAGAAGTGGCACCTTGCGCGTAGAATGTCCCGCCTCCTCGGTCTCTGGACCTTAATAAGTCCTTGTTCCTCTAATAAAATCGGCACACGGCTTGATTATCTTGACGAAACATGAATGCTGTGCAAGAACAATTACCCCGGCACAAGACCTCACACTCACCAAACCCCATCAGGACTGCACTAACAAGAACTGAATCTGGCATCGTGCCATTGATCTGCGAGAAATAATTGCCCTCCTTGCATGTAGATGGAATCGAAGTCAAACAGATACCCAGATTAACGCCCTCCTTGCACAGCTGATGGCTCACCGACGAAAACGAAATATACCCATTGGCATACACCATGTTTTTCTCGTCGAGTTGGCCTATCGAAGCCATCTCGAACCATGTGGCTGCATATGTGCCTTTGCTAATAAAAGTGAAGTAAGTCACATTGTCATTCGAAACATAGCTGAAATTGTATCCATCTGATGTGTTGGCGAAAATGAAGTTGAATCTCTCTGTGTTCCAGAACCCGATATCCATGAGTACAAACACCAAGCTTAGTCTGACCCATTATAGTTGACTGCTGAAGTTAATGAGCCTTGAGATGGATTTTGTGGACTCACCGATGAGATGAGGACTTGCATCCTGGATTTGATCCGTGTTGAGACCGAACCACCACCCGACCTTCGTGCCAGGAAAGTCTGTATCGGTCGGATAATCACAACATTGCCAGATAACAGGGTTGCCCTGTTTAAGAATGAAATTCCCAGAATCAAGTGTTGTGGGAGTGTTTCACATTTTTCATGAGCATTCCTGAATTGACTGTCATCGGGTTTTGTCGCCGGTCTATCTGTACTAATTTGCCATTGTACCTTATTTCAAGAGTACAGAAGGAATCAATCATGGGATTCTCCCAATTCCCTTTTGTTTGGACTGGTCATGAATCGAATTCCCAGGTAGTAATTGCCGAGTACAGCGTCATTGAAGAAGCCAAGCTCGAAGACTCCGGCTCCGGAAACGAGTGTCATTGCTAGTCAACAAATCTTTGGTCTGATGGTATCAATCGCCCCAAGGTATGAGCCAAAGAATAGAGCAAAAGGAGGCAACAATAGCTCTTCTCTGTTGCTCTTCTTGTTGGCCATTGCAGAGAATTGTTGCAGATACTGAAGATCCAAAAAGTCTTCCGCGATTTGAATGAAATTTTGCAGGAACTTGCTTGGTGACTTCCTCATCGAAACCACTTCAGTTGCTACATAATTTTCCAGATTGATTTCGTGCTTCTTCCTCGAATCTCTGCCTTCTTGATTAAACTAGAATAAGCTTGGATCTACATTATATCCATGTATCGCCAATCGGATAAACAAGAATTGTTCAGCTTCTGCTAAGATCTTCATCGATTTCGCTGCTCTACTGGGGATGCAATCAACCCAGTATGACACTATGAAATTTGCCTTACTTAACCAATGAGATCATCCTGTTGAACGAGACTACTGGTTGACCACCCGATGATCCGTATTGAATTTTGATGCACCATACTATCCACGGAAAATTGAAAGTCGAAAATGTTCCTTCCTCTCTTGACCATGATTAGATCCTAGTCCTCCAACAATACAGCAACTGTATTTCGCGCCATTTGACCTCCAACAATCTCTCCAGTCATTTCTCTGAGTTGTTTGACAGCATCGAATTTGTCGAAATTCTTTGTCCGGGTCGAAACTTGTCTTGGCAATTAACGTTCAGGTTATCATAAACCAAGCTTTTCGGTTCACTCTAAACGTGTTAATAGTAAGCTGTAGTTGCAGTTTTCCGACACGCTTAATCATTTTGCCAGAAGGCGAGTTGACAGCTGATAAATAACGAGAAACGCGTTAATTTATGCCATTACCGAAAAAATGTATTGTCCGACGAGAAATTTCACTTTTTTTTTTTAATCTCTATCAATTATGTGCAAATCCATATGTAACCTGCCATCTTCTTCCTTCTGTGGCACGGTAACACTAATCTCATACATGAAGCAACAGTAACAACTCTGGTTGGCTTTGCCAACTCTTGCTTGAAACCTAACATATTAGCCTCCATGGCATAAGATGCTTTTGGGTCATGATGGCTAATCCTTTGTCCTTTACCTTTTACCTGGCGCATAACTCCGATACTGTGATCTCACTTGCAGAAAAATGTCTCTGCCTTCTTGAGCTCGATGCCGAATCCGTCTTGTGTGTTAAGAACGCCGGTTCTCTCGGAAGAGGCAGAGGCATTGTCTCATTGTTGAGCATAGAAACCACATCCGACATCGTAGGTCGATACATCGGCCTTTCTTGCACGCATAGTAGGCCCAACTGAACGAGCCGTTCCACCGAATTTTCCGAGCAAGAAGTGGCTAATGTCCGTCCATGAACTCCTTGCACTTCCCTTCTTTCCATAGATTCCAAGCCTATATCGAGCCAAATTGTCCAGCTCAGATGACGATAAAATTAGTGAAGAGCAGTCTGTTATGGAGAAGTTTACTTACTTTACCCGGCAAGTTCAAAGAGTGATCGGACTCGAAGAAGGCGATATTCTTCTCGCTGCTCACTGTCTCCAGCAAAATGACCCCGAATGCGAACACATCCGACATCTCCGAGAATAGGCCATCCATTGCATATTCGGGGGACATGTATCCGCTAACCAATGTAGAATTCGAGCATTCATAAGTATGATTGAGTAAATGAGTGGGAAAATCAACTAGTCTGCTTACCATGTCCCAACAACTCTAATCGTTTTTGCCCGTGCTTCATTCTCTCCAAAGATTCTTGCCATGCCGAAATCGGATATCTTGGGGTTCAAGTCGCTGTCCAGCAATATGTTGCTGGTCTTCAAGTCGCGATGGATGATTCGGAGCCTCGAGTACTTGTGGAGATACAAGATCCCTTGAGCAATGCCTTCGATTATGCCGACACGTTTCCTCCAATCCAGAAGCACTCTTTTCGCAGGATCTTCAATTTAGTAGAATCACATAATACACACACAACACATTTCAAATGAGGCATTCAACTGACCATATCAAGCAAAGAACGGATCACAGATTGAAAAAGAAGAAGAAGAAGAAGAAGAACAAACCGAAAATGAACGAATCCAAGCTTTTTTTGGGCATGTACTCGTAAATCAGAATGCTCTCTTCTCCTTCGACGCAGCATCCCAGGAGCCTCACGAGGTTCCGGTGCTGCAGCTTTGATATTAGAGTGACCTCGTTCTTGAACTCCTCCAATCCTTGCCGAGACATCTTCGAAAGCCTCTTCACCGCAATTTCCGGTCCCTCAGGAAGTTGACCCTGGAATCATCATCCAAATTTGGTTACCGTTTTTGCCAGTTAATCTAAAATAATTACATAATGTAGCGTGGTTATATGCTTTTCTTGCCTTGTAAACAGGGCCAAAACCGCCTTCGCCAAGTTTATTCCTCGCTGCGAAGTAGTCCGTTGCGACTTCTATGCTGGAAAAAGAGAACAATGCTAATTCCCGATCTTTCTGCTGGCTTATTTCCGCCTTCTTTGCGCTTGCGAGATCTTTAGCAGCTGCTCCGACCCTTCTCGGAGTAAAGTCGTCTCCGAGCTCCCACTCGTCTCTTCACCATTTCTCACTTTAGTTCCTACTACAAAATTGGTCACAGAGTCAATCATGAGACCGAGAGAACATTGACGCGGCTCATCAGCGCGAGTGTGAGAGAGAGAGAGTTCACCTTTCTTCCTGTGCCTAGTCCATTGCACATAGGATAAGAGCACCAGGATAAGGACTGATAAGGAAGCCAGAGCTCCGGCGACGATCAACCGCAATTTCTTCCTTTTACCACCTAAAAATCCAAAACCGGCATGGTTACACTCAATGAAATAAACAGTAGATGCATTGTTCGCCATAGATATGCGACTTATCATGACGTTAATACCCTACCAATTGACTATCTCATTTAGGACTATCAGGCCTAACGAAGCAATCTCACATGATTTCAGACACTCCGCTAGAGCGAATCCCCGAATAGTAAGTAGTATTACGCACAAAGGCGACAGTCTTGAACGTGTTATGAACATAGAATTAAACTACGAGGAGTACTAGTTTGGACAGCCATATTCTGTTTTAAGCCTGTTCATACTGACCGTTCTCTGCAGAAGAGTCGCCTCGCACGTAGAATGTCCCGCTTCCCCCATCTTTGGACCTCAATAAGTCCTTGTTCCCGTAATAAAGTTGGCACGCAGCTTGATCATCTTGACGGAACATGAACGCCGTGCAAGAACAATTTGCCCCGGCACAAGACCTCGCACTCGTTGAATCCCACGTGCATCGTAGTAATGAGCGATGAATCCGGCATCGTTCCATTGACCAGCGAGAAGTCACTGCCCTCCTTGCACGTAGACGGAATCGACGTCAAGCATTTGCCAGAGTTACCCCCCTGTGAATCTGCGCACAGCTGATGGCTCACGGACGAAAACGAAAAACCGCCGTCGGCATCCACCATATTATGCTCCTCGAGTTGGCCCGTCGCAGCCAGCACGAACCATGTGGATGCATATGTGCCTTTGCTAAATGTGAA
>JAGVVM010000275.1:0-64797 GCA_019149425.1 Psidium friedrichsthalianum | reverse complement strand
TTTGAAACAAAAATTTACTTACACCCAGAATTTATTAGAAATGTTTTCATAATAAATTGTCAGCGTAGAAAAATTACCAGAAACATAGAAATAAATAAATAATCAAGGACACACTTTGAGATTGCAAGCTGTGGCAAATGCAGCATCATAATTCCTGATGCTCACGGTGCGTCCTCCAAAGAGTGACCCACTCCCCCATAATTTCGCTCCAAAAACCTCAAACTGATGAAACTCATCATATCTCAAGTCATTTTCTAAAACCCCAACCCCCACCCCCCCAAAAAAAAAAATCATATCTCAAACTCAAGTTTATCTAACGCATTGACAAGACGAACCGATCGACTTGAGAACGTCCGGATCAACAGAATCAACAGATTTGGTTCAATTTTCGAAAATGTCGGTCAGTTCCCGATCCATAAAATTGAAATTCATAATTTTCGGTTCATTTTTTGGTTCTAGGGGGGAATCGAACGGACAAAACAATTATATTTTATATTTTAATTATTTTAAATATAAGCTAATGAAATTAATATGTAACAACAAAATCCGTGTTGATCATCCATACTAATAATTCATTAGTCTTCGATTTCTGAGTGGAATCGGACCAAATCGAAAATCGATTACTCTTGAGTGTTTTTTTTTTTGTCGAAAGAAATGTTATCATTCATATCAAAGAGAGATACATCACTTTAAAATAAAAATAAAAATTTAGTAAAATAAGTAAATCTAGAAAGTGAATCAATTGGCCTGGGGACGGCTCTGCGATACATTGGGTCGAAGGGAGAAGAAAAACGAGGCCTGAATCATTATAACGAGGGTGGGAGACGAATTTTGAATCCAGTGCGCTCCAAACGTTCCGTTGAACTATGATCCTCGTGATCCCATCAAACGGTCAGAATCACCATGTGAATGCCTTACCCCCCCTCACTCTCTCTTTTAACTTTGAGTCACCAAAACGAAATAAAATAAAAAATAGGAAAGAGGAAAAAGAGAAATTTACAAAAAGAAAAAAGAAAAAAAAGAGGGGCTATAAATAGGCGAAAAATGGTTCCGTCTTCTTCACACCTTTTTCTTTTAAAAACTGCGGCACGTCTCCATCATCACACCTTGCCTCTTGCCTCCAAGAAGGAATCGAATGATCGCAAAACCCCATTGCCGAGCAACTTCTCGAGCTCTCTCTCTCTCTCTTCGCACGTTAAAATGAGCAGTACCCTCTGAAAATTCCTCTGTCAGATCAGGGCCATAGGCTGTATCTTTTCCCCTTGCAGAATCATCCGTTTTGCAAAGCACTACAGATCGCAAAAAAAAATGCAGATTCTGAGAAGGGTCGCCGTTCTTTTCCTGATGCGGACGATGGGTGATCGCGTCCATTGGCTTCGCCGAAGTAGGAGGAGCGCCGGTGGGCTGCGCCGAAGCGGACAGAGCCGCTCTCCTGAGCTTCAAGGCTAAAGATCTTGAAGGACACTTCGGGGAACCTCGACTCCTGGACGGGGGACCAACTGCTGCGAGGACTGGGAGGGCGTCCAGTGTGGCCCTTCCGGGAGGTCACTGGGCTGGTGCTTCAGGGGTCGGTCGAGGACAGTGGCCTCTACATGAAGGGCCACTCTGTCGCCTTCCTTGGGGACTTGAGGGTCTTGGAGGTGTTGGCGATTATCCGGGACGAAGTACATCGCGGGGACGATCCCCGAGAAGCCTCTTCAAACTGCCCCGCCTCGCGCAGTTGGTCCTCGAGTACACAATTCTCTGAAAGGGTCATCCCTCCGGGCCTCGGGCAATTGTCGTCGCTCAGGGCGCTTTTCGCTGACGGGAAACCGGTTCCGGGGCCAGATACCGCCGAGCTTGGGGAATCTCAGGAATGTTTTCAGCTGAATTTGGCGAGGAATTTCCTCGCTGGTCCGATACCGCCCGTTCTCAGAAACCTTCAGAGATTGCAGTTTCTCGATCTCAGCTTCAACTCGTTATCGGGTCGGTCCCGGAATTTTCGGGGCCATTCCCAACCTTACCAACGTTGACCTCTCTAACAACCAACTGTCAGGCCAAATACCGATCGTTGCTTAGTTTGCCGAGCATTTCGGCGTCTGTCCTTGAGCCACAATCTGCTCTCGGGCAAAATCCCAGACCAGATTGGCACATCTAAATCTCTTGCGCAGCTTCAGTTGGCTGGAAACAGAATCTCGGGCCAAATACCGGCTTCCCTTTCGAAATTGACCAATCTCTGTCCCTTAACTTGTCCAGGAATGAGCTCTCCAACCCTTTACCTAATTCCCTTAGCCAAGGAATCCCTTCTCTGTCGACAGTCGATCTTTCCTACAACAATCTCGCTTTAGGGACGGTTCCTGGTTGGATCGTCAACAGACCATTGTATAATGTGCGCCTCGCCGGCTGCAAACTCAGAGGAAACCTGCCGGTTTTCACTAAACCGGATTCCTTGAGCTACGTAGACCTATCCGACAACTACATCACAGGTGGCATCTCAAGTTTTCTGTCAAATATTTCCAGCCTAAGTGATATTAAGCTGGGGAACAACCAGCTCAGCTTTGACCTTACGGGGATCAAACTACCAGATGGGCTACTCTCTCTTGATCTTCACTCAAATCGCCTAACAGGGTCACTCTCTGCAATATTGAGTAACAAGACAAGCAGCTCCTTGGAGGCTATTGATGTTACCAACAATCAACTATCAGGCGCTATTCCCGAATTTGGAGAGGGTTCGAGCTTGAAGGTGGTCAACATTGGAAGCAACCGAATCACGGGCACATCCCGGCTTCGATCTCAAACCTGGTTGGACTCGAAAGATTGGATATTTCAAGGAATCGGATAAGCGGAACCATCCCTCGGGTTTGGGTCAATTGGGCAATCTCCAGTGGCTCGATCTGTCTATCAATGCACTCACGGGAAGAATCCCAGCAGTTTTTGTGGGGTTGAAACTCGTTCATCATGCAAATTTCAGGGCTAACAGGCTATGTGGACAGATACCACAAGTGAGGCCTTTCAACATTTTTCCACCCGTGGCTTATGCCCACAACCTGTGCTTATGTGGCAAGCCCTTGCCACCTTGTAGGAGAATTAGCAAACTGGGGCAGTAAGATGCCGACCGAATTGTCTGATTAGATCAATGCTCACGCCATGTGAGCATATATATACATATATATATGTATCCATATAGGATCAGTAGAGGGAAGAAGATTGATCATTCTTCTCCAGCTCTTCCATTTTTTAATCGTTGTAACCACAGAAGTCAGCTATTCAATAATTTCATCCGTCTTCTACTCAAACAAGTTGCTAGAATGCTGTTGCAATGAGAAACACTTTGCCCCGGAATGGAAGAGGCATTAAAGGGTTAATCCACTGGCCACTAATTGAGGACCTTTGGTGCAGAATCAAACTGCGTGATGACTACAAAAACATGTCTATGAATTTCAAAAATGTGCACTGGCTAGAACTTAGATTTACAATAACTAGAAAGCCAGACGCTAAAACCATCCTACATTTAAATGGAAATATCAAGCATGGACTACTCCTCATCCCCAGATACTTCCTCAGCTTCCTTGCCATCATTTTCCCCGTTTGCAGCTTCCTCATCTGCAGCTTCCTCCTTGTCTGAACCCTCTACATTCTGTCCAATGAAAAAAAACCACAAAAGTTAGTGCATCTATAAGTGAGACCGTGCAGGAAAATTCATGTAAATCCATAGACAATAGAATGGTCAACTCACTACTACATCAGCAGCAGCATTACAAGCTTCCTTGGCCTTGTTGAACTCTGCTTTGAGCTCAGAAGCTTTGTCCAGTAGGGTTTTTTCTCCTACAGCAAATCAATTGTCAGATCACATTGCTAGACCCTGCCCAACATAGAAACGTCACAAGTAAAGAAAACGAACTCACTTCATCTGACATTGACTTCCATTTCTCACCACCCTGTTTTGCAACCTATACAATCACAAAACACAAGCTTATCCCAGAAGGATTTGACATGGAAACTTCAGAAGTTTACTCCAGAAGTCAATATTTTTTACCTCCTTAACACCCTTAGAATCTGGGTTAGCTTCCTTGTAAGTCTTTCTGAAATCATCCCTGGAAAGTTACAAATTCAATCAGCACCGAATTTTAAAAAAGGGGATGTTGATAGAACACTCATACGCGATGAGCCCTTACATGAAGAGGAAGAATGCCGTGGCAGGGCGCTTAGGCATGTTTGCATCCTTGCCCTTCTTAGACTTCTTTTCTGTTTTCGCTTTCTTAGCCTTGGGTTCTGATGACCTCTTTCTGTCATTCATCAGCACACATTGCAAGAACTTAACAAATCACCCCTAAGTGTGATCCCAAGATAGTACAAAGTACACCATAATGTGAGTTTTACCCATCAGCTGGTTTCTTCTTCACCTCAGCAGGTTTTTCAACTACTTGCGCCTCTGAAAACACAGATGGAATTTCCTAAATTACTCAAAATGATGCATGCAATTTCAAATATTGACCAAGAACCTTGACAGTCATGTACAAAATAACTCTCTATTGGAATTTTCAAAGTACAAACACGTTTATTATACTTTAAAGGCAATGAGGCTTGAAGACATACCCAAATTCATCTTAATTTTGGCATCAAGGCCGCAACTATGCATGCTAATGAGCGCTACTGGAACATCCTTGTTGCACTCCTCACTGCAGATCCACATTCACATTTAGATCAGCCCCAACTTCCAAATGTAACATCAGATTCTAGAAAATGTTTACCGTAGGACTCCTTTAACAACTAACAATGTGAAATAGAAATCCAATAAATTAAACAAAATCTTCAACTGAAAAGCAACAGTATAATCCAAATGAGAATCAAATCCCGCAAAGTACGCTTACATCACGCATATAACCTGTTGCCCTCTCCGCTGAAACACACATTCACGTGCAGATTAGGCTCAACAACTTCTTGGATAACTAGATTCTGGACTGCAGATACACTATACAGCAAAACCTAGGAATCGCCAAACCATTTACCACAGAAAGTTCAGAAAAAGGAAAAACGGACCAATACCAAAACACAAACGGAGAAACGACATATACTGCAATAGCAAATAGAAAACTGGCAGATACACAAACATCGCGTCCGGTTTAGCACATCCGTTGACTACAGAGCTAAGACCGAAGGGGAGTAATCAGCACACCGGTTATTACAGAGGCTAACAGACCAAATCGCCGATCCAACAACGCGCTAAGAGGAGAAGAAAACTGAGCAGCGACGCAGAGAAACCAGAATCTCGAACCTAAAATGATGACTGACACGGCACTGTGCACGGTTTCACTACATGAACTTCTACTTTAGACGCTGGTTTTTCCGGTGAAGCAATGAATAAAACCGCGATGACATTACCATCTGGCAAGCACTGCCATCCTTGCCGCGAACGAGCGAAGAAGCCACCGCCGAGTCGACCTCCACTCTCTTCCTCGCCTTCGGCGGATTCGACTTCGACGATCCTCCTCCCGCCATCGCTGCTCCTCCGAGTCGCAGAGAAAATGCAAATGATCTTAGAGAGAGAGAGAGAGGAGTGTGTGTGTGTGTGCGTGTGTGTTCGTTTGGAATGAAATTCCGAGGAGAAGCGGAGTATTTTGAAGGGCGTTGAAGAGGAAATGAAAAAACAAAAACGAAAGGCGAAATTGCGAATCGAGTGCAGTTTTTTCAAGCTTTTGCCGCCACTTGAGAGCGCGCGCGCTCTAGTTGTTGCCAACTCGCGCAGATCGATGACGTGTCCGTTGTCTTTCACCGTCCGATCTCTTACACATACTGGAACGGTTTGGATCGACCTTGATCTGGGCGCGGCAATTTTTACGGGCTCATATTGGGCCGGCTCGGCCAAGGCTGAACGATCTTTATTATTGGGCCTGTCTTGGTCCGCAAGCCCATCCACAAATGATGACGTCGACTAATACCATAATGATGAAAATATTTTATTTCGAATTTAGCTCCGTTTATATTGCAAAAAAAATGAATAATTTAGAAAAAAAATAATGAAAATGATTGCTTGTATCGCTAATGAATATTTTAATTATCGTTAACCATTTATGTCTAAATATTTTCATAAATTATGAGAAACATTTTATATTCTTTATTTTTACAAGTTATATAAGTTATCTCTTCAGAAGATATTTTTTTAAGTTATTTATTTTTTGTGAAAAAAACTGGGCAATAAAACTTTTTCCATCTCGACGGTAAGAGTCGGAAGCAGAATTTAGAAGGCCATTTAACTTTGAACTTTGATTAATTGCGGCGAATGGTGAAAAAAACTTTGACCAATTTTGAAGTCAAATCGACTCAACCCTAATGTGTTAAACCGAGCTCTCATCGACAGTAGCTCAGAAGATTACGTCACGAAATGGGAAAAAGAAGAAAGAAAAGCAAAAAAAAGAAAAAATTGCTAAATTCTTTTCTTGGTCATCCCAATCCTCATCAGAGCAGCGTAGGCGAGAAGCCTGTACCCAACGAACATAATCCCCAGCGCAATGGCAGAGACGGCCTGCCCATCGAGTCCCACCTTCTTGATCCCCGGATAATCCCCGACTAAGCAGGAGGAATCGCCGCAAGGGTACGTGTCGTCGGGCTTGTACTGCGACCCTATCAGGAGCTTGTACGTGTAGTGGCTCACCGACAGGTACCTGATCCAACCGATGAAGGGCGGCACGTTCTGGACGTAGTACCCGCGGCCAGGAGGAACGCGAGCATCAGCACCGACCCGAGATGGTCCGCCGACTGCTGGTCCATCACCGTTGCCCCGATGGCGAGCCCGAGGCCCTGCGCCACGAGCACGCTGTAGAGGAGTACGAAGAGGGTGCACAGGAAGTTGGCCACCGTGGGCTTCATCCCGGCCATGCCAGTACGTGATGACCACGAAGGCGGAAGGTAGGATGAGCTCCATCGGGAGGTCGCCGACGGTGCGGGACACGAAGTAGGAGGAGAGCCGGTACATGCCCGAGGACCGCTCCTTCTCGAGCATCAAACCGTTCCCTCGGGAAGGTGAAGATGGCGCTGAAGAGGGGTAGAAAGCCCAGAACGACGAGTAGAAGATGAGGAGCCCGATCTGCATAATTCGGATTTTTTAGTCGGTCCATTCGGAATTTCCATAGGAAGAAAAAAGTTAGAAAATGCCCACATAAATATACCTGTCTTGCAAATTAGAAGCCTCGGATTGCCACCATAGTAATCCGCAGATGAAAGCAACGGTCATAACTTTATGACCGTTGCTTTCATCTGCGGAATTACTATGGTGGCAATCCGAGGATTCTAATTTGCACCAGGACAACGGCATTCATTTGATGGGCATTTCTAACTTTTTCTTCCTTATGGAAATTCCGAAGACCGACTAAAAAATTCGAGATGGTTCTTTACTGCAGACAGGGTCCTCTTCTTCTACTCGTCACGTTCTGGGGAGCTTCGACCCCCTCTTCAGCGCCTCTTCACCTTCCCGAGGAACGGTTGATGCCGAGAAGGAGCGGTCCTCGGGCAGTACCGGTCTCCTCCTACTTCGTGTCCACGCCACCGTCGGCGAACCTCCCGATGGAGCCATCCTACCTTCCGCCCGTAGTGAGTCATAACGTACTGGACATGGCCGGGATGAGCCCACGGTGGCCAACTGTCCTGTGCACACTCTTCGTACTACTCTAAAGCGTGGCTTCGTGGCGCAGGGCCTCAGGGCTCGCCATCGGGGCAACGGTGATGGACCGCAGTCGGCGGACCCATCTCGGGTCGGGCTGATGCTCGCGTCCTCCTGGCCGGCGGGGTACTACGTCCAGAAAGTGCCGCCCTTTCATCGGTTGGATCAGGTACCTGTCGGTGAGCCAACTACACGTACAAGCTCCTGATAGGGTCGCAGTACAAGCCCGACGACACGTACCCTGCGGCGATTCCTCCTGCTTAGTCGGGGATTATCGGGGATCAAGAAGGTGGGACTCGATGGGCAGGCCCGTCTCTGCCATTGCGCTGGGGATTATGTTCGTTGGGTAACAGGCTTCCGCCTACGCTGCTCTGATGAGGATTGGGATGACCAAGAAAAGAATTAGCAATTTTTTCTTTTTTTGCTTTTCTTTCTTCTTTTCCCATTTCGTGACGTAATCTTTCTGAGCCTACAGTCGATGAGAGCTCGGTTTAACACACTTAGGGTTGAGTCGATTTGACTTCAAAATTGGTCAAAGTTTTTTCACCATTCGCCGCAATTAATCAAAGTTCAAAGTTAAAGGCCTTCTAAATTCTGCTTCCGACTCTTACCGTCGAGATGGAAAAAGTTTTATTGCCCAGTTTTTTTCACAAAAAATAAATAACTTAAAAAAATATCTTCTGAAGAGATAACTTATATAACTTGTAAAAATAAAGAAGATAAAATGTTTCTCATAATTTATGAAAATATTTAGACATAAATGGTTAACGATAATTAAAATATTCATTAGCGATACAAGCAATCATTTTCATTATTTTTTTTCTAAAATTATTTTTTTTTTTTGCAATATAAACGGAGCTAAATTCGAAATAAAATATTTTCATCATTATGGTATTAGTCGACGTCATCATTTGTGGGAGGGCTGGCGGACCAAGACAGGCCCAATAATAAAGATCGTTCAGCCTGGCCGAGCCGGCCCAATATGAGCCCGTAAAAATTGCCGCGCCCAGATCAAGGTCGATCCAAACCGTCCAGTATGTGTAAGAGATCGGACGGTGAAAGACAACGGACACGTCATCGATCTGCGCGAGTTGGCAACAACTAGAGCGCGCGCGCTCTCAAGGGCGGCAAAAAAGCTGAAAAAAACTGCACTCGATTCGCAATTTCGCCTCTGTTCGTTTTGTTTTTCATTTCCTCTTCAACGCCCTTCAAAAATACTCCGCTTCTCCTCCGGATTTCATTCCAAACGAAACACACACGCACACACACACACACTCTCTCTCTCTCTCTCTAAGATCATTTGCATTTCTCTGCGACTCGGACAGGAGCAGCGCGAGGGCGGGAGGAGGATCGTCGAAGTCGAATCCGCCGAAGGCGAGGAAGAGAGTGGAGGTCGACTCGGCGGTGGCTTCTTCGCTCGTTCGCGGAAAGGATGGCAGTGCTTGCCAGATGGTAATGTCATCGCGGTTTTATTCATTGCTTCACCGGAAAAACCAGCGTCTAAAGTAGAAGTTCATGTAGTGAAACCGTGCACAGTGCCGTGTCAGTCATCATTTTAGGTTCGAGATTCTGGTTTCTCTGCGTCGCTGCGCAGTTTTCTTCTCCTCTTAGCGCGTTTTGGATCGGCGATTTGGTCTGTTAGCCTCTGTAATAACCGGGTGCTGATTACTCCCCTTCGGTCTTAGCTCTGTAGTCAACGGATGTGCTAAACCGGACGCGATGTTTGTGTATCTGCCAGTTTTCTATTTGCTATTGCAGTAATGTCGTTTTCCCGTTGTGTTTTGGTATTGGTCCGTTTTTCCTTTTTCTGAACTTTCTGTGGTAAATGGTTTGGCGATTCCTAGGTTTTGCTGTATAGTGTATCTGCAGTCCAGAATTCTAGTATCCAAGAAGTTGTTGAGCCTAATTCTGCACGTGAATGGTGTTTCAGCGGAGAGGGCAAAGGTTATATGCGTGATGTAAGCGTACTTTGCGGGATTTGATTCTCATTTGGATTATACTGTTGCTTTTAGTTGAAGATTTTGTTTAATTTATTGGATTTCTATTTCACATTGTTAGTTGTTAAAGGAGTCCTACGGTAAACATTTTCTAGAATCTGATGTTACATTTGGAAGTTGGGGCTGATCTAATGTGAATGTGGATCTGCAGTGAGGAGTGCAACAAGGATGTTCCCAGTAGCGCTCATTAGCATGCATAGTTGCGGCCTTGATGCCAAATTAAGATGAATTTGGGTATGTCTTCAAGCCTCATTGCCTTTAAAGTATAATAAACGTGTTTGTACTTTGAAAATTCCCATAGAGAGTTATTTTGTACATGACTGTCAAGGTTCTTGGTCATATTTGAAATTGCAAGCATCATTTTGAGTAATTTAGGAAATTCCATCTGTGTTTTCAGAGGCGCAAGTAGTTGAAAAAACCTGTGAGGTGAAGAAGAAACCAGCTGATGGGTAAAACTCACATTAATGGTGTACTTTGTACTATCTTGGGATCACACTTAGGGGTGATTTGTTAAGTTCTTGCAATGTGTGCTGATGAATGACAGAAAGAGGTCATCAGAACCCAAGGACTAAGAAAGCGAAAACAGAAAAGAAGTCTAAGAAGAGGCGCAAGGATGCAAACATGCCTAAGCGCCCTGCCACGGCTTCTTCCTCTTCATGTAGGGCTCATCGCGTATGAGTGTTCTAATCAACATCCCCTTTTTTAAAATTCGGTGCTGATTGAATTTGTAACTTTCCAGGGATGATTTCAGAAAGAATACAAGGAAGCTAACCCAGATTCTAAGGGTGTTAAGGAGGTAAAAAATATTGACTTCTGGAGTAAACTTCTGAAGTTTCCATGTCAAATCCTTCTGGGATAAGCTTGTGTTTTGTGATTGTATAGGTTGCAAAACAGGGTGGTGATAATGGAAGTCAATGTCAGATGAAGTGAGTTCGTTTCTCTTTACTTGTGACGTTTCTATGTGGGCAGGGTCTAGCAATGTGATCTGACAATTGATTTGCTGTAGGAGAAAAAACCCTACTGGACAAAGCTCTGAGCTCAAAGCAGAGTTCAACAAGGCAAGGAAGCTTTAATGCTGCTGCGATGTAGTATGTGAGTTTGACCAGTCTATTGTCTATGGATTTACATGAATTTTCCTGCACGGTCTCACTTATAGATGCACTAACTTTGGTTTTTTTCATTGGACAGAATGTAGAGGGTTCAGACACAGGAGGAAGCTGCAGATGAGGAAGCTGCAAACGGGAGAATGATGCAAGGAAGCTGAGGAAGTATCTGGGGATGAGGAGTAGTCCATGCTTTGATATTTTCCATTTAAATGTAGGATGGTTTTAGCGTCTGGCTTTCTAGTTATTGTAAATCTAAGTTCTAGCCAGTGCACATTTTTGAAATTCATAGACATGTTTTTGTAGTCATCACGCAGTTTGATTTCTGCACCAAAGGTCCTCAATTAGTGGCCAGTGGATTAACCCTTTAATGCCTCTTCCATTCCGGGGCAAAGTGTTTTCTCATTGCAACAGCATTCTAGCAACTTGTTTGAGTAGAAGACGGATGAAATTATTGAATAGCTGACTTCTGTGGTTACAACGATTAAAAAATGGAAGAGCTGGAGAAGAATGATCAATCTTCTTCCCTCTACTGATCCTATATGGATACATATATATATGTATATATATGCTCACATGGCGTGAGCATTGATCTAATCAGACAATTCGGTCGGCATCTTACTGCCCCAGTTTGCTAATTCTCCTACAAGGTGGCAAGGGCTTGCCACATAAGCACAGGTTGTGGGCATAAGCCACGGGTGGAAAAATGTTGAAAGGCCTCACTTGTGGTATCTGTCCACATAGCCTGTTAGCCCTGAAATTTGCATGATGAACGAGTTTCAACCCACAAAACTGCTGGGATTCTTCCCGTGAGTGCATTGATAGACAGATCGAGCCACTGGAGATTGCCAATTGACCCAAACCCGAGGGATGGTTCCGCTTATCCGATTCCTTGAAATATCCAATCTTTCGAGTCCAACCAGGTTTGAGATCGAAGCCGGGATGTGGCCCGTGATTCGGTTGCTTCCAATGTTGACCACCTTCAAGCTCGAACCCTCTCCAAATTCGGGAATAGCGCCTGATAGTTGATTGTTGGTAACATCAATAGCCTCCAAGGAGCTGCTTGTCTTGTTACTCAATATTGCAGAGAGTGACCCTGTTAGGCGATTTGAGTGAAGATCAAGAGAGAGTAGCCCATCTGGTAGTTTGATCCCCGTAAGGTCAAAGCTGAGCTGGTTGTTCCCCAGCTTAATATCACTTAGGCGGAAATATTTGACAGAAAACTTGAGATGCCACCTGTGATGTAGTTGTCGGATAGGTCTACGTAGCTCAAGGAATCCGGTTTAGTGAAAACCGGCAGGTTTCCTCTGAGTTTGCAGCCGGCGAGGCGCACATTATACAATGGTCTGTTGACGATCCAACCAGGAACCGTCCCTAAAGCGAGATTGTTGTAGGAAAGATCGACTGTCGACAGAGAAGGGATTCCTTGGCTAAGGGAATTAGGTAAAGGGTTGGAGAGCTCATTCCTGGACAAGTTAAGGGACCAGAGATTGGTCAATTTCGAAAGGGAAGCCGGTATTTGGCCCGAGATTCTGTTTCCAGCCAACTGAAGCTGCGCAAGAGATTTAGATTGCCAATCTGGTCTGGGATTTTGCCCGAGAGCAGATTGTGGCTCAAGGACAGCGCCGAAATGCTCGGCAAAACTAAGCAACGAAATCGGTATTTGGCCTGACAGTTGGTTGTTAGAGAGGTCAACGTTGGTAAGGTTTGGAATGGCCCCGAAAATTCCGGGACCGACCCCGATAACGAGTTGAAGCTGAGATCGAGAAACTGCAATCTCTGAAGGTTTCTGAGAACGGGCGGTATCGGACCAGCGAGGAAATTCCTCGCCAAATTCAGCTGAAAAACATTCCTGAGATTCCCCAAGCTCGGCGGTATCTGGCCCCGGAACCGGTTGCCCGTCAGCGAAAGCGCCCTGAGCGACGACAATTGCCCGAGGCCCGGAGGGATGACCCCTTCGAGAGAATTGTACTCGAGGACCAACTGCGCGAGGCGGGGCAGTTTGAAGAGGCTCTCGGGGATCGTCCCCGCGATGTACTTCGTCCCGGAGATCGCCAACACCTCCAAGAACCTCAAGTCGCCCAAGGAAGGCGACAGAGTGCCCTTCATGTAGAGCCCACTGTCCTCGACCGACCCCTGAAGCACCAGCCCAGTGACCCTCCCGGAAGGGCCACACTGGACGCCCTCCCAGTCCTCGCAGCAGTTGGTCCCCGTCCAGGAGTCGAGGTTCCCCGAAGTGTCCTTCAAGATCTTAGCCTTGAAGCTCAGGAGAGCGGCTCTGTCCGCTTCGGCGCAGCCCGCCGGCGCTCCTCCTACTTCGGCGAAGCAATGGACGCGATCACCATCGTCCGCATCAGGAAAAGAACGGCGACCCTTCTCAGAATCTGCATTTTTTTTTGCGATCTGTAGTGCTTGGCAAAACGGATGATTCTGCAAGGGAAAAGATACAGCCTATAGGCCTGATCTGACAGAGGAATGTTCAGAGGGTACTGCTCATTTTAACGTGCGAAGAGAGAGAGAGAGAGCTCGAGAAGTTGCTCGGCAATGGGGGTTTTGCGATCATTCGATTCCTTCTTGGAAAAGAAGGCAAGGTGTGATGATGGGAGACGGTGCCGCAGTTTTGAAAGAAAAAGGTGTGAAGAAGACGGAACCATCTTTTCGCCTATTTATAGCCCCTCTTTTTTTTCTTTTTCTTTTTGTAAATTTCTCTTTTTCCTCTTTCCTATTTTTTATTTTATTTTCGTTTTGGTGACTCAAAGTTTAAAAGAGAGAGTGAGGGGGGGTAAAGGCATTCACATGGTGAATTTCTGACCGTTTGATGGGATCACGAGGATCATAGTTCAACGGGAACGTTGGAGCGCACTGGATTCAAAAATTCGTCTCCCACCCTCGTTATAATGATTCAGGCCTCGTTTTTCTCTCCTCCCTTCGACCCAATGTATCGCAGATCCGTCCAGGCCAATTGATTCACTTTCTAGATTTACTTATTTTACTAAATTTTTATTTTTATTTTAAAGTGATGTATCTCTCTTTGATATGAAATGATAATATTTCTTTCGACAAAAAAAAAAAACACTCAAGAGTAATCGATTTTCGATTTGGTCCGATTCCACTCAGAATCGAAGACTAATGAATTATTAGTATGGATGATCAACACGGATTTTGATTGTTACATATTAATTTCATTAGCTTATATTTAAAAATAAATTAAAATATAAAATATAAAATATAATTTTGCCGTTCGATTTCCCCTAGAAACAAAAAATGAACCGAAAATTATGAATTTCAATTTTATGGAATCGGGAACTAGACCGACATTTCGAAAATTGAACCAAATCTGTTGATTCGGTTGATCCGGACGGTTCTCAATTCGATCGGTTCGTCTTGCTCAATGCGCTAGAACTTGAGTTGAGATATGATTTTTTTTTTTTTGGGGGGGTGGGGGTTGGGTTTTAGAAAATGACTTGAGATATGATGAGTTTCATCATTTTGAGGTTTTTGGAGCGAAGATTATGGGGGGAGTGAGGTCATCTTTGGATGGACGCACCGTGAAGCCATCATGATGATGATGCTGCATTTTGCCACAGCTTGCAATCTCAAAGTGGGTCCTTGGATTATTTATTTAATTTCTATGCTTTCTGGTAATTTTTCTACGCTGCAATTTATAAAGGAAAATTTCTAATAAAATTCTGAAGTAAATTTTGTTTCAAGTAAAAGCATAAAAGTACTCTTATTTTCTCAGAAGGGCATGAAACGAACGTTTTAAAGAAGGGCATGAAATGGCCATATTAATCGCAAAAAGGGCACCTCCCTGGCTAATCAAGGACATTTTCGCCATTTATTTTTTATTTATTTATTTTTTTCTTTTTTAGTTAAAAAATTAAAAGTTTAAAAAAAAAAGAAAGAAAAAGGAAATACAGTCTGCCCTCCGCCCCACCGCGGTGATCCATCGGCGTCGCACAGATCATATCAAAAGGGCAAAAAAAAAAAAAAAACCTTTTTCATCACATGCGTGAAGAAAAGCAAATTTCAGCTCAGATCCATATGATGGACCGAACCCCGACCTAAACGAAGGGGATTTGCTTTGCTTTTTTAGCCCTGGTGCTTTATCTCAAACGTGAAATTATTATGAGGAACAGACCATGCAATAGCTCCCTTTGCTTTGACCCATAAATAAATAAAATTAAAAAAAAAAATACGGGATGGGCCTATTTTCGCCTCGTGAAATCGATTGACAACTGTATCTAAGAAAAAGTTAGAATTATTAGAGCTAGAAGACAGTGATTGCCCAAGTAGCAATTAGGTCACAGAAGTCATTTGGATTTACCAGGCAACATGATGCCATCGCTATCTTCGCATTTACTTCCACATGATTGCTGGCTGAATTTTTGCCCTTTCCCGGAAGCTTTGCTTGATTCCCATAACAGATGCATTAGGAGTTCTAAAACTTATTCAAGTTTTTTTTCCGATCAAGTCATAATACTTGTTTGCATTTTCCGCCTGTTAAGTTAGACGGAGTTAATAAAACGACTTGATTGCGCCTAGTTCGATAAGTTTTTAGGATTTTGAAGATTGCGCCTTTAGAAAGTTTTATCATTTAATTGCACATTCGTGAAAAGTTTCAGGATTTGATTGTACTTTTTAAAAAATCTGGAAACATAGTTGCACTTTTGTGATCTGTAAAACTTTTAGTATACTCGTCTCGAGGCAAAATGGGATTTTCAGTCGGCCCTTCTTAGATATAAAAAATTCAGGAAAGCGCCCTCTTTGATAGGAAAAATCAGACAAAAGCGGTAGACAGACATATTGCCCGTTTTTAAAGGCGTATAGGCTCAACCGTTCTCTAACCTCTCGGACCCTTCGTTAATCAGCCGCCCACCGGGCACTATCTAATCTCGGATTCGATCGTGACCGTGTGGAATGATCCGAACCGATGTCACTTGCCCTTTCAGGACCAATATGGAGTTTATTCATTGGATTTTGTTCTCTTCTTTTTTGCACCTTTGTCTCCTCAAAGCAATTTGCTCCCATCAATTGTGATAATGCTAAGCTAATTGAACTGAAAAAGACATGGATGGAAGATCACATCAATTTGCCAGTTAGCAGATAAGAGCGATGCAGCAACCGAAAGCTTAGGCTCCATTTAGAGGACCCTACCAAGGTCCCAGAAAACTCCACAAGAGAACGCCAATCGTATAAACAGGTCCCAATTTGTCCATGGTCTCATGATGACGTAAGCACGGTGGGAATTTTTGAATCTTTATCGGACTGCTTTCAGACAATGTTGACTTCCATCTTATTATATTTCAATCTCTGAAAGCCGGTTGTCAAATCTCCCACGAAGTTCAGAGAAATTTCAAAAATGCCCAGATGTTTGGGTTAAATTCTGTAGAGATCCGCGCATTTTTGCTGCTTCGGTTTCGATCGATGGCACTGCCTAATATCGTTCGGACGTGCGAATACGACGGTGAGTTGGGATACAAAATCGACCATCACGGTCGTGCATCCCGACCCAAAGAAAGAAGAAGAAGAATATTTACGTTACGCAATGTAAGTCTATCCTTATTTTTCCGCTCATCGTGGGATGATTAGGCCGGTTTATTCTCCTATTCATTTGCCTATTTTTAGGCCCCCCTAAAAAAAAAAAAGAGAGAGACCCCACATGTCAAAGAAATTGTCAAGAGTGCATGTGATCATGTTGAAAGCAAAAGAGTGGAGCCTTGGAGGTACTTCAGTAAAAGGTAGAAAGGGGGAAATGGGGAAGCTTCATGGAGAGTGGGATTAGATCATGCATAGTCTCCACTAATTACAAGTTAATCACAAGCTACGCTTTGTCTTATCTGCATCCAATCAAATTTGTGCAAATCTGCCTTTTGAGGGGACACTGAACCACTCTGTGTTTGTGCTGCCCTAGTGGATAAATGTGTGAATAGAGAGGGTGGACCCTAAACCCTCTAAATTTGCACCCTTTTTGGGATTAATTAGACAAAATCTCAACGGCTAAGATTTCTTGATTTTCGCACTTTCGCTAATTAGCTGAGAATAAAGGAGACGTGAGCATAATCTCGATGCCCTTTTCTCCTCTATATAGATTAAGTACAAACGAAGTCTTGCTTTTACTATTCAAAGAAGAGTGTCAAGCAAGGTTATATTTCAATGATTACCATAAGGTTATAAAAGAGAAAAATGATGAAAATGATGGATTCAACATATGCGTGCAAAGAGTGAGTCTATAATTCTACCGTTAATTTACAATTTACCTAGACGAGTGAGTAAGCTCTTTTTTTTTATAATTTTCCTCGAATCGATCAAAATAAAGGTTTTTCTTCCCTATCTATCTCCTTTTTTTTTTTTCCAAATGATAAACTTAAAGAAATGAAACCGTGTATTGCCCAATTTGAAAAGGGAATGCAAAGTCAGTGATTGCTAGAATTTGATAATGAAAAGCACAATTAATTATCTGATTTTTTTTTCCCTTTTTTTTTTGAGTTTCTTAAATTTGGGTCACGACCCTTTAATGGCATGGAGCCATTGGAATCCAGAGAGATTAGCAATGAACTCAACCGTACTGGGAATTTTGTCTGCTCCAGGTAGGACAGCAAAATGGCATTCTAATTTCCTCCCTTCTTTCTCTTTTGACAGGCTTGTGGTGAAGAGAAAAAAAAAAATTTCCCATCAGGTTGCGCTGATTGCGGGGCCAATGGGAGTCGTCCACGTGGATGGAGGGTGTTGACTGGGATGGGATTTTGCTGAGCTGGATATGAAGCCCTTGAAGTTGAAGATTAGAGAGGGTCCCCGCTTTTGATTTAGGGTGGACAAATTGGCGGGGTGGTTGACGACCGCCCCAAGCTCAAAAGGCCCATATGCACTGAAAAGTGTGAATGATTTGGTTTGGGTACAAGACATCTGGTCCATGTCCGATCTATCTATCTCTCCTCCACAAATTTCATGTGTGAGTTACGTCAATCATGTTACCGTTATTTAACTTTTGCTTTGCCCGCTGTCTAATTGTTTTGAAAAAAAGAGGAATCTTTCTACTGTTTTCTTGTGGCCCGACAGGGGTAGCGATTTGAAAGAGAAGGGTCCTGACAAATCAAAGATTCAAGAAGCGGGTGTCCTGTGAACTTCAGCTCCCTGTTCCTCAGATGATGTTCGCTGGTAGAGAGAGAGAGAGAGAAAGGGACGTGCTCGATGGGTAGGTCTCATTACTTACTATTCCTCCGACATCGCCAAATGGACCGTGTAAGAATGGTATTCATTGTTCGAAGAGGATGTGATTTCATGATCATGTAAAAGTTCTATCGGTTCCTAGATCCATTTCAAAGCAACGCGGCCCACATGAAAAGTTTCTATCGGTTATGTGAAATAACACCCAAGTCATCGACTCGTTACGCAATGAGGTAGTGACGGAAAGGTCAATCGCCTCAACAGACGGTGAATCTATTACGAGTTCCCTTCCCATACGCCAGAATACATTAAAGCAACAGAGATCGATTTAAGACCTCATATATGATTCCCCGTACCTCTCCGAGTAAGGCGATTAGTTTAGGCCTGATTCCTCGGCTTTTCAGGATATCCAAATAGCATTATACCTAGATTCTAGTTCCGATAGACCTTGAACCGCTCCTCCTTGGTTGCCTCAAGATAAAGAGTTGAAAACAGACATCAAAGCGTGAAGGAGAGGAGTGAAATGTCAATTCGTCACTGACGCTCGGCACCTAGATAAAACACTTCTCTGAATTTGGCCGCACATCTAGGGGCAGGCTTTTACCGCGTGAACCGCAATAATGTGCACCATACACAAACTCGGGATCTTCAGAGCTTATCACTAATCCTCACCTTCAATTGACAGAGCTTGGAGAGGAACTTGATACAGACAGTCATTGTTGAGTTGAGAACCAGCTGGTCTATGTCTACTTGTCTGGTGAGCCAAAGAACTCGGTACAACCATCTACATTCGTTTGAATAATCCGAACGAAGCCGCACTAGGAAAGGATGTGTAAAGATACCGGCATTGTGCACCATGCCAAAATAGACCGTACCCAGAATGCAAAACTGAAATGAGTGCCATTAAGTTCCACCCAGTGGTTGCCGCCATTTGTTTAATAACTGCTAAGGAACAGAAAATAAGGCCAAACGATTCCACAACCCAAAGAACAGTTGGAACTTGGATTTCACTTGGGGAAAAGCAGGATAAGTCACATTTTCCTCAAATGCACCGCCATGTTACAGGTTCTTCCAATCGGATGGAACAACATTCTCCTCAAGGACATATCTTTTACAAAGCCTCATAAAATTCAAATCCACTCTTGAAGAGTAACTTCAAATCCACGGCCAAGGTTCAAGGGAAAATCAAAACAGAAAAGCATAGTCGGGGAAGAAAAAGTGGGAGAGAGGTATTTGTCATTAACCAATATCAAATATAACAAATATATGCAGTCGTTGTCAACATCAACCTGCAGAAACTAGAATTGACCCAGAAAACAAAATCATACATCAGCTAGGAATTGTTTCCCTGATCGGATTGCCAGAAGTGCGGTTCTTCCAAGAAACTAGACATATTTTCTGCTCCAACATAACTAACGGCAGATCCAAACAATCTGAAATCAATGAACGGGGCTAGATATGCAACGTACCACAGACTGGAAGGAAGAACGTACCCTTTGTAATGGACGTATCCTAAGAAACCACTTACAAATTTGAAAGGCCCTGGCAAATGAAAGAATTCCCCTCCAGCCAAAGCATCAGATAGTGGTTGTGAACGTACATCATGCCATTTCTGTATGCTCTCTTCAGTAACCAACATAATTGAACTACTGAACAAGTCTCGGCTTCCCAATCATAAGAAATAAGGCACACCTGTCCTTGGCCCTCTCATTTGGTTGTTCTCTTCCGTTTCAGTAAAAAACTTTACTTCTCTCTCCTATTAGACATTAGAAGGAAAAAGAAATCATTCAACGAGATAATATTCTAGTATCTGATGATGTTGTAGAGGCGCACTAGCCTGGAAAACTCACCATGTTCTCATTAAAGCTCAATATAGAAGCTACATTTCCACACCGATAGCAGTAATTTGGCGCGGACCAGACCTGTAAAGGTACAAACAAGCATCAGTTATGAGATTGAACTGACTGATCCCAAACAGTACCGCAGAGAGGGCCTTGAAGACTCACAGTTACAAGGCCTTTGTCTTGAAACATGTATTTAAGGCCTTCTTGCACAAGTTGGTGAGCCCGACAAACAAGATCGAGATTGTTTATATGATTGTACTGCAAGGACGGAAAACAGGGAATAAAATCAATAAACCACCAAGATTGAGCACCTTCAGATATAGCATGCCAACATTACCTCAGAAGTCACCCTGGACCCAAAAAGCCACCCTGCTCCACGAGGACTAACTGCCCATGTCTCAATATCTTCTGGATCACTCCACATGAGGTCACAGAATGGACCCTCATGTGGGATCTCACAATTCCGCTCGATCAATCTTATCTGAAAAATGACCAAGAACATGATACCATAAGTGCAAAGCAATCAATCAAAAGTATTCATCAAAATGAAAAATCTGCCACAGGTAAATTGCTAGGGATATTACAAGTTTCATAGACTCATAACCAGATCAAAAAAGAAATGACACGGTTAATCAATTCATTTCCATTATCTGGTAATTCTGTGAATAATTCAGTCACATCACAAGAATTAACAAAGGATACTTCTCAGACAACACAATGGTATCTCTTCAAGCCACCGCAACTAATACATTTAACATGCTCAGAAACAATAAACACGTCAATTGCATGGAGCTTTCTAACATCAAGCCATTTAAAGAAATCTCTAGCAGACAAACACTTCACAATTCTGTAGCGATCTTAAAAGTGTAACACATACTGTCAACTAGAACAAGAGGGGGCCCCATCCCTGACTCCTTATGCTCCCATTTTTTTGTACTTATGTGGGATCTTTATTTCAAATTTGGCACTCAGAAGAGTGATTCACCTTAATATTGGAGCTGATACAAAATTGCTGACTCCCATCATATGGAAATCTTAAGGTGATATAGGTTAAGCATAAAGGTCCAACAAATTTCAACTTTAGGCAACACATACCATAGAGTTTATTTGCTTCAACTTGGTTAAGTGTAAAGAAGAAGAAAGCTTTTGTGATAAATCCATATGATTCAGCTAATAACAAATTTCAAATAGATAATGATAACCATCTCCCTTCTCTTGTCCCTTCAGCAAAGTTCAATATAGATACTGCAAAAATATACCCACATGGCTATGAAAATAAAAAGTCCAGCTCGATCAACCTAGATGAGAAAAGACAAAAGAAACCAATCCAGATATAATTAAAAATGCGGAGTTAGATCACTAGTCAGAAGCTAAAGAATCACGAGTCAGGATATGTCTCTCGTTAGTAGCGAAATGAGCAAAATGCATAAAGGAAGACCTAAAGAGTACATGGGCCTAGATCCTTAAGAAAAATCTTTAATATGCGGACCTTATAAAGGATACATAATAGTGACACAAAAGAGTTAATGTATCAGACAGACAAAATAACAATAAATTTCATTTTGCAGAGAAGGTAACAATTCTTTCAACTCACAAAGGGTAGATGGCCTTCAATTCAAAATACTGGACTGGCCATTACTCAGTATTCTAATTCTAGCATGGCTGTAACAAGTAAAGAAACTCATATCATATGTTTTAGGGAAAGTCCTGCATTCTCATTGATGTGAAACTTAAAATTTCAATACCAATCAGTTCACCAGGACTAAGTTTTCAGATTATATCTTGTATCCTACAGTTCAGTACTCCAAGAGGAAAAAGAAAATAATTACACTACGATCCTACGTGAACAAGCTTGCTTATTGAATGGTTGCATTTTCAATAAAACAAGAAAAATCATAAAGTTAAATCTTGTGGCTGTTGATTATAATTTGCAACATATTTCTACCAATGAACAAGTCAATTCTAGAGTTTGTATGATTCAAAACACAAAATCTGAAGCAATTACTGAAGGAGACCTGCCAGACAAACTGGCAAAACTATGAATAATTAACCATAACAAGCACCGGAATACTCTTTCAAACATATTCGCAGTCCAGAGGCACGTTTACATAAATATGCCTATATGAGAATCTCAAGTCCCAAATACACATGCCTATATGAGAATCTCAAGCCCAAATACCTAGATTTGATGAAGAGACATTTAAAGAGAAAATAAGCATCTCAGGTCTACACAGCTTCTCCGTGATAAACGCATGTCTTAATGACAAATAAAATGCAATCAGTATCACGTCAACATTTGAAGTACCTGGTCAACAGTCCTAATGTCAGGAGAGAGACCGCCATGGACACAAAGTACCTGCATAACAAAACAGATTAAATATGTAAATTTAGATTTTCCAATGTTTCTGCATATGAAACTTACCTCTGTGTGTGCGTGTGCGTGCGCGTGCGTGAGAGAGAGAGAGAGAGAGAGAGAGAGAGAGAGAGAGCTGTACCGTTCCATCTATAATTGCTGAGAGTGTTAAGTAGTCAAAAACATCAGTGCAATACCGCCAAGCATTGGCATTTCCATACTTCCTTTGGCATTCGTCATAGAAACCATATACCTACAAATTTGCCAAATATCAGACTGAATAGCTAAAGTACCATGCATATTACTACATTTATAGATCACCTAGGCCTGAATGTATCTTGCCAACTATTTTCTTACAGTACCTAAGAAAATAAAAAAATCACTGCTTCCTCAATGGTTATCAAAGTCCTAAAGCAATGAAGCCGTGGCTTGAGATATTTAGAGCACAAACATATTTGCACAAGCAGTAGATATGTCCCTGAAATTATAACGAAGGTTTCTTAGGTATAACAGCCGGAACAAATATACTTGAACAAATAAGTTTTGCTGAAGAGGGCAGCATATAAACACCACACTTTCTACCTAGAGGGCAACACCTTGCCAATGACTAAGATGAGAATGGTTTCTTAGATGCTTTATCTTGTCAATGACTATCGTTAAAGAACATAGTCAATTCTTGCCACTTAAGCAAAAATTTTCTTCAGATAGAACAGAAATCATATTTACAGACGCTAGTGCAATGAGCATGAATACTGTAGGCAAATGGTTAAGTCTTTCATGTAAACAAAGAGAAATTGTTAGGGAATTGTAACTTCAACTTATATTGAAGTTAAAAATAAAGGTGTAGGCCTTCTTCTTCTATCGTTTGGATTAAAAAAAAAATTACGAAACCCGAGGAGACTATAGAAAGTTCATTACAGGAGGTGCATTGGTACTAAAAGCAGCCAGATGCACATCTCTGTAAGATGCCGAAAGCAGAATAAGTAAGTCCTTTGTGCAGAACCAAAGAAAGTTTTGGCAGGGGAAAATCCTTCCAGATGGAACTCATACCTGGGTAAGTTGCCTGCTTTCATGATTTCCACGTAGAAGGGTAATATTGGCAGGGTATCTGCCATCACAACCACCAAAAAGGGACCCCCAAATAAAAAAATCAAACTCAAACACAAGATAGCTTCTTCAAGGAACATCTAATGACAAGCATGAGAAACTATAAATAATAGGATTGCTCCTTTAGCAAGAACAACAATGGCAGCTAAATAAGTAAACTCGATTTATCTAAATGTTGCTCATGTATAGCCAAGAAATAAACTAATTAACGAAAAGAGAATTAGGCAATGTCAAAGCTCAATGGGATGACAAATGCGTAACCAAGATTGATAAACCAAAAAAAGAAGGCGACAATGATGTCGGGCGTACCTAGCTTTTAGAAGCAAAAGAATAGTAAACACTTCAAGACTGTTGTAGCCTCGGTCAACGAAATCACCCTAGGAGCATCAAGAAATGTGTATGGTAAGAGAAAGCGTGCATAAAAGATGTGGAAAGACATCAAAGCCTGTATTAGCACCAAAGCAGTATACTATACCATAAATATGTAATTTGTCTCTGGTACATGGCCACCTGTCTGGAAAAGTTTCATAAGATCATGAAACTGACCATGGATGTCACCACAGACAGTAACTGGACTGTTGACGGGTTGCACATTGGACTCCTCTATAAGAATCTCTTTTACCTGTGATGTTTATAAAAAATGATAGTCAGTCTATGGGCTAACAGCAAGTTTGTATTAAAATAAGAATTCCATGGGGCAGGCAAAATTAAAAGAGCTGAAATAAAGGATAAATCAAAGTATTTGTATGTGATACTAATGATCAGTCTAATAATTGGAGATACCATTGTTTCTGGTACAGAAGTTCCTATAAAAATGCATGTTAAGTAATCACAACACCACCCAAAATCAGGTCAAGTTTGCCTTCCGTCCAACACATTGTATAAAAACAGTGAATGAAAAATGCAAGATTTGAATTTCAATAGCTGTCCTTGTAGTCGCCTAAACAAAAGTAAGAGAACATGCTGCATATATGAGCACCAAAGACAACATAAACAATGGGTTCAGAAGGGCAAATCCCAAATCTCACATCAAAATAAAAAAGTCATGCAGTTCCATTGTGTTCATTTTCTTTCTTCTCTTACAACTTAGGCTTGTTCATTTGCATAGACATCCGTAAAAGCAAACCCAACGATTGATATTGGCCAACGTTTGAAAAAATGAAACTGCACTATAAAAAGATACTTTGAATCTTGACATAAGCATACTGAAATGACAAAAATGACTCCGAATTTATTTGCAGATTAAAACAATAACTTAATCAACAAATAAAGCGTAAGAACACTTCTCTTAAACCATAAGATATTCGAGGCTGTATGCTAGGTCTCCCATTTGGCCACAACTCGTCTACTCTATCTATTCAAAATACAGAAATTGAATGCGTCGAGCCAGTATACCCTATCCTGAGGAGCCATGAAAAGAAAAGCCCTCAACCAACCAGCACACCAAACAACGCCTAGTGGGACAAATCAAAGGATATGCTTTTTCGCGTTCAATTTTTGTAAAACCCAATCCAGCAAATGTGAAATGCCCCAAATTTCACCAGCTCTCTCTCCAGCAACCAAAAAGCATAAGTCGAATCGCACAACAACAGAAGCAGAACAGGATCACGAGATCCCAATTTCCCACCAACAACCAACGAGACAACGACGAGGCAGAAACGCATTCTTTCCTTTCGCAAGCTTACACGTATCAAGGCGGGCAAGGAGCATCCCACAAAACTTCTCAATCGCACAGATTCCAACTCGGTCAAACTCAATGGAAAGAGTCATCCAACTGGACCGGAGCCCTAGACAAGGCCAATCGGGCACGGCGATGCGTCGGGCGTAAAAAAAACCCTAAGTTCAAGCAACCACTTAACCGAGAGAGAGTGAGTAGGGAGAAGGCTTACGTATTCGCAGAGTAGCTGGAGCTCGTTCTCTAAGAGATGATCTCCTTCTTTCACCTTGGAAATCCACTGCATCCAAATCCATCCCTCGCCCTCGCGGAAATCCCTTCCGCGTCAAACCGAAAAGAACGAGACGAAGAGGAGGAGGAGGAGGAGCGAGAACGCAGAAGAATTTCTCGTTCTTGTCGAGTTTGTGCGTATGAAGGCGAACAAGAACGAAGGCACGAACCCGAAACGGAGTGAACTATACCAATCGCTGCTGCAGGTCAAATGCTTCCTCCTGTCAAAACCTCTCTTTTCTCTTTTCTTTTTTATCTTTTTTTTTGTGAATTTCTGTTTATTCCTCTCTCTTCATTTTTTGGGAGAAATTAGCTCTCCTTGGATTCTTAGTTCGTTGCCCGGGGGGTGGGGAATAGGGCGAGCAAGATATTTGCAAATATAATTGATAATGTAAAAAATTTCAAACTTATATCTAATAATCAAGAATAAATTTCCAAGTGCGAGTGAAAAGTAGCGGGCAAGTTCTTGGTCGGGAACAGCCCTATGAACCGAGCAGGACACTCGACAAAAGGGAGCACGCTAAACAAGTACAGGCCAGCTTCACTTTATTAAAAACGAGGAACGACCGCAGAAGGTTCAAATGAAGAGTTAGGGAAGTCGAAGGTCTCGATCAATATTAGATCAAACAATAGGGGGCGGAGCTTTTCACTAGATTATGTTCTTGTTAACGCATCCATTTCTAGTGGATGGATTTTTCAAGGGCTAGAAAGGAAGAAGTCTTAGCTTGGGCGGAGTCATTTCTAGATCCACTTCTATTTTAAGAAAGAAACCGTGTTAAGCGCTTCTTGCTAATGTCCTTAAAAGGAGAGAAAGAACCTGGGGGTATCAATCAACATATAGATAGAAAGCATAGGGTGAAATGAATTTATGAAAACCCGATATTTAAAGGTCGGTAATGTTAAAAGACAACTGTTAGTATCTCTTCGATAGCTCAATGCACTAGTACAATTGGATTGTGAAAAGCGCGTACAACATCGTTTGTTCGGTTGAACTCAATCAATTTGATTCAATTTAATAGTAACTTGGAAAAATACAACAAGATTTGAAATGTAATTATTTCTTAAATGAGGACATGAAATGGCCATAACTATTTCTAATGAAAACCTAATATTGTTGACCGGTTAAATATTCCGATCAGTCATGATCAATCCCCAAATAGACCAAAGTGAGGGGCAACAAGCCTTGCTAGAACCAAGAGAGGGCCGATGAGGGATATTGCCCCTCGTCGAGGGACTAGCGACAGGGTTGCGCCCACTTCGGAGGGCCTGGATTTCTTGCATGTTTTATTATTTATTTAAGTTTAGCCTTTTTTAAGTTTGTATTTTTTTTATGGATTGGTAACCTAATATTTAAGATTTTCTTAAATCAGGATTCGGATAAAACAGTATCCTTTTAGTTCTTTGCTTTACTTTAACAGGGAGAGATAAAAAATATTAAAACTATTGCGTTAGTAATTTTTTATTAATTAAATAGACGAAATTAGCGGAAGAACTCGATTTTTACACGAAATTAAGTCCTACGTGAAGGCCTGCAAGCCCTTGTTGGGCACTAGTGAGGTTTGCCTTGCCTAGGTCTTTGTGGGCACAAGTGAGGTGACCCTTGCTTAGATCTAGAGAAGCATGCTTTGCTTGTGGCCAGAGTGGGTTGCCCAAGGCAAATCGATGTAGCTGCTGAGGGGGCCTCACCTAGCCCTCTGTAGCATCACCTCAAATTGCCAACTGTGAAAGAAAAGGAAAAAAACATAAAAAGAATTCATTCATGCTTTATTCGAAAAAATAAGGGCATTTCAAATCCAGTGGGATTAAATTTGTTGAATGGAAGTTTAGATTTGGTGGAAACCCTTTGGATTTTCTCTCAAAGAAATAAATAATTATTTTAGGTCTTTGATTTTTCCTCTGATTATCAAATAATTGAATTTGATTACTAATATCCGAAATTGATTTTTTTAAAATAAAACTATTTGTTTTTTATTTGTTTTAAATTTTTTCTTTATTTATTCATTATTGTAAATATACGAAAAATAAAAAAACAACCTAATAGAACGCAAATTCCAATATTTCTCATCCTTCGAAAGAAGTCTGAGGAACAAGACCTACGAAGTCGGGAGCGATGAACGAGGATTCGCTGATGGCGAGGCCTTCTTCTTCTTCTTCTTCTTCTTCTTCTTCTGGAAGTGGTTGCGATCAGCTCAGCCATGGCTCTGTCTAGCTTGACTTCAGGTGGTCGTCGTCTCTCTTTCTATGTCTTCTCTTCCCCTTGAATTTTCTCGGAATTGGGTCGTCATCAGTGGTCGTTATCGCAATGAATTGGTGCTGCTCATTTGCAATTCCGTACACTGAACAAGCGATGTTTACGCGCAGCTTTTGAACAAGCAAGGTTGGAGAGAAGGAGCTGGTCTCGGTGCTTCTGAGGAGGTAAGGCTTAATCTTCTCCTTCCTCCTTTTGTTATTGACGCGCTTTTATGGAATTTTGTGGTTGAATTGAGATCATCGGCTTTCTTGGTTTTCTGGGATTGAAAGAGTAGATCGGATATCCAGTCCCTCGTCTCGTGTTGCGGCATTCTTCCGTTTGTTTTGAGCTGTTTGGACAGGGTCGGAGACTTGAGTTGCTTGGTGAAGCAGTTTGACATTTATTGTAGCTTCTGGTTGAAGCTTCAAGTGGTTGCTTCGTTGCTACGAGCGAGGACTATCTGCAGCTGAAAGGCATTTATGTCTCAACATTTATTGGGGTTAATTTTTTCAAGGAAAGAATTACGGCAGTGTGTGATTGGATAGGAAGTTCTGAAGCTAGAGTTAAGCAACTGAGGTTTTATTCAGTGGAATTTTTTGTTTGTGTTAAGTTGTTCTTCCTCAAATGCGGTGGTCTCTTCTTGCAGCAGGCATGTAGTGGGAATTAAGTCTTTGGTTGTTTTCGAGTGTCAGTGATCGAAATGAGGTTATGTATGACTCTGATGTATGAGACTGCCAGTGATGCGGGGTAATTTTGAGAAGCAGATTGTAATGTTTAAAAGGAACGACCTTCGGTCCTTTTACAGGTTGTGGGCATTCCTTATCAATTAAAAGATGGTCATCATGAAACTTGCCTATCTTTATTGCTTGTAGTGTCAATGGCTGTGAGGGACTCAACATGCCATTGCGTCGCAGATGGTGTGACGGTTTTTTGATTCATTACAAAGGTAAAAAGAAATTGAGTGGAACACATTGCCCACTGATAGAAACTTGCACGAGAATAAGAATTTATTACTGGGAAATAACTGCATTATTTTGCTTTTGTCTTTATGATAATTTCCATGTGGATTTTCTTTCTTCAGCAGGCATCCGTGGGAAGGGAGTCAAACTCACTGGCGAGGTCTAGAGAAGCCATCGGCTCGTCGAATAGGGGATTTCAGGTAGTCTCTATACCACTCTCCCTTTCCAATCCCCTAGCTGCACCTAGCTACACCAAGCATCCCCACACCTATGTATTTGTTTCAATTTTTCTGCTTCTGACTATCTAATTGTCATCTTGATCTGTGAGCTTAAGCGCTTCCCTTTTGTGGCAGCTTCTCAAGAAACATGGTTGGAAAGAAGGTACTGGTCTCGGAGTGTTTGAGCAGGTTGGTATCCTTTATCTTTTAAGGAAGTTTTTTGTAGTAGGATAATGTTTCTAGTGAGTGAGATCAATGCAGCATGGATCTAGTCGGTCTGTCAGATCATGTTCTTTTTTTTCCCCTGCTGGGTAAGTCTATTGAAAAGGTGTCTGGCAGTATGAATGTTGTAGAAATTCTGTTATATCACTTCATAGGCAATTTGTTGAGCTTATTTGGAATCTCCTAGTTTTAAACTCAAAAGGTTGAGTTGCTTTATCCACGTGCATAATAGGTTGTTTGTTGCCGTGTGATCTGACTTGAGGAGAGCATGTTGTTTTAAATAGGTGATTTGGGCATTTGAGATTAAAAAGCCCACAGTTTACTTTAACGAATATCTTTGCTTTGGAAAAAATAGGTGATTCCTCTAATAAATGAGAAGTGGACTAATTGTTGAGTCAAAATTCTTTGTCATCTTTTAATTTTCATCTCATTCTTGCACTTGGCGATATTTCCATTGCGTGAGTCTTTATTGAGTGAGTGTTATCCGGTGCATTTTTTATTGCAACTGATTTTAGTCGAAACAGACTAACTTTCCATGCTGTGATTAGGGTCGATTGGAACCTGTCGAGACATATTTGAAAAATAATAAGCGTGGCCTTGGAGCAGATAGAGTGAAGAAGAAAGTTCACCCTTCTCATACTGGTCATTCAGACCAAAACGATGAAAATGTAAGTAATCAAATGTTTTTCAATTCCTCCATCTTAGAAATTCACTACTGAGTATTAACTTTCTATTCAATGTTGAAAGTCAGTTCTTTTCGCATCTTATAGTCAAAATAGTAATTACATCCAAATAACATATACACATGAAGAGCTTAAAGTGGATTAACCGGTGGATTCGGATTTTCATAAGTTGCATTAGATATTGAAGTATCTTAGTAAATGGTGGGGAGGGGTTGGGTCGTGCATGGGTCACTAAATTTGTATTGCATATAAATGGATCAAAATGGGTTCCATGGGTCAATTGAGTCGGATCATCTTCGACCTACCTATTTGACGGCCCTACTTGTGAGGTAGAAAGATCATTCGCACTCAAGACTAGCCCACAAATCATGGAATGAGTCGCATGCTTGCCCATTGCTTATCAGCTATTTTGTGGTCAGGAAAGAAACCTCCGAAGAAGTCCAAGACTTTCTCAAAGAAGATGAGAAAATTGCAGGAGCAAGAACAGAAGTTGCAAGAGAAGGAATTCGAGCGGGCCTTCTTCAGGGAGTTCTGGCCAGAGAATGTGTGACAGTGAAATCAAAGTTCCTTATTTTGTTCATTGTGCCATCTGTAAAGGCAATGTACATAATTGATCTCACTCATTAGGTTTTTATCGCAATTGCATAGCCTTTTCAGTTCGCAGTTGCTAACCATGGACCCAAATCATGAGAGAGGCGTGTCGCGATGAGTCCACATCATCCGTTACGGCATCTTTTCATGTGCTATAGCATTGGATTTACTTTTTCTTCCTTCTTTTTAAATTTTTGGCGAGGGAGTCAATCATCATCAAGGTTGTCTCTGTACAGCCATTGTTGTAATTTTCTCTTTTCCGTTACTCTCTCATTTTACAGTTGCACTGACGAGTGACCATCTTCTTGTGGTCAAGCTTGTAAAGCTATGCCAAACATCACACGGGCTCCATCTTTGGGGGCTCATGTTCATGTGAGAGTCTCGAGAGATGTCTGTCTGAATCATTTATGCCTCGGCACGTTAGCCCGTTTATGCTTTTGGAGGTATGCACTTCGAGGGTTACCAGTTGATTTAATAGGTGGATAAATCTTCTAGGGGTTTGGTTCGAGGGATCATCTTTCTTTTATCGGAGAAATGCTGCATGTTGATAAAATGTTACAAGACATATCTCCTTTTCGACATTGATTTACCGACTTTCTCGGCTTGCCCTCGTCAGATTTCTCTCCGGGGGACGGGCCGACTGACGAAAGTCCCTCCTTACACAGCAAAGCGAGTCTACTAACAATTCAGCTCTTTCTCGCTTTTTCGAGTCCGCGCATTATCGGTGAATGTATGTTGTAACTGAAGTTAGTATTATCATCCCTTCAAATTTTGACGGGAAGACATACACCTTTGGTATTTACATTATTAGTGGTTTTGCAGTCCTGAAGTGTGAGGGACAATCTTTTTTCTTTTCATAGAACGGTTTAGTACATGAAAAATGACCACGTGTACGGAGTAGGGGTGCGTGATTCTCAGTCCAGTCCTGTTCTCCTCAAGAATTGGCAATGTCAGTTTTCAATTTTTGAACCGAGGATCAGACCGACGGTCGGGTCTGACTCCCGAGCGGTCCAATGGAGTCAAGCAAATATTATCAAGGCCATAATTTTCGAAGAAATGGCTCTAGAATAATAGATTCTTTTCCTAAAAAAAAAAAAAGTGAGATGATATAATTTTTGAGCACAATCTAGCAATATGTAGCATTTGACATTGGTACGCGAAGTCACGGCAACAAAAGTTGTAAACACGTGGTCCAAATTTTAATCGTATGAGACCACGTAAATGCGAAAAAAAATAAAATAATAAAGCTATCGGCCTGATTTGGTCCTACTCCTCTGGAGCTGGGAATCGAATTGCCATCCTTTGAAATTGAAAATCGGAATGTTAGTCCGGTCCGGTCCTGGCTATTTCGGATCCGGTCTATCTGATTTACTCTGCCCGTCCATGCGGGTGGAATTAAGTGGGAAAATCTTTCATATTAAACCCGCTAAACCCTCACCTTGCAGACAGATGGCCTCTCTTCTCGCGCTCCTCAGTCCCCACTCACCTCCAATGGCGCTCTGCGCATCTTCCGTTTCTCCCCGCTTAACTCTCCGACCGAAACCCGCCCAATTCGCCTTCCTCGACCCTCCCCTCTTCTCGCCACCGACCTTGCTCTCCAAAATCGCCCGCTCGAATCCCCTCCCGTTCTCGCCGCTATCCGCGACAACCTCAGCTGGCCGATCGGCATTCGTGCCGGCCGCTTCCAAGGGCGGCGGAGGCCGGGCCGAGGCAACGACGGCAAGAAGCCCGCCGCCAAGGAGCAGGCGAAGGTGGAAGGAGACGAGGGGGAGGGAGAGACGGTGGAGGTGGAGGAGGACCTGCCGTGGATACAGGAGAAGGCGCTCGACCTCGTGGAGTTCACCGGCTCCGTCACGCAGGCGATTCCTGGCCCTAGGGTCGGCTCCAGCTCCTTGCCGTGGATGCTTGCCGTCCCTTTGGCTTATGTCGGGATCAGCTTCGTGATTGCCTTCGTCAAGACGGTGAGGAAGTTCAGCTCTCCCAGAGAGAAGCGCCGGAGATTGGTGGGTTCCCTTGGCTATTCTCGACTCGTTCTGGAACTCAACTTCGTCGATGTCGGGATAATGGAGTCTTTGGTGCTCATGCAATTAGCCTTTTGCTAGCAGGGAAATGTAATTCGAGGATATGGCGATTTTTGTTGATCTCGTGTCCGATTATTTCTTCAGGTGAACAAAAATGCTATGCTGTGTAAATCAATTGATGAGCTACTTCAAAAGGGGACTGAAGTGCAGCACGCTGATCTCGAGGGACTTGTGAAGAGGTGAGACCTGTAATTCATTTTTGTACTTTAGCATGCATCCAGTGCTGATCTTTAGTTTGAGGGGATAAATAGCCAGCTTGTTGGTGGTTGAGTTTTGCAGAAGCTGCATACCATAAAAAAGAGGAAAAGGGAAATCACTTCACTCGCTTCTTTTTTCACTGCAAATACCTGAGTTGTTGTTGGTGCTGGAAAGATTGAAAATTTATAATGTGAAGTTGTTTAGAAGGATAGAATGGATTGGAAACATACAAGCCACCTGCTGATACTCCAACAAATGCTGGTCGGCAGTTTATTTTGCACATCGCCTTATCTTCTTGCATCTAGACATTTTTATTATCGTATAAAGATGCGTGGCCATAATAGACTAATCGTGATATTTGGTATGATGGTAAGAACTTTGATACTTGGATCTTCTCCACACTCTAATTGCAGGCCAATTAATCCTTTTTCCTGATTTCCTGTAAACTTGTCCTTCTGAGTTGCCTTTTGTGGAAAGGTAATAACAATTTGTTATTGTCATGTAAAACATTGAAGAATCTTTTCTGAGTTGGTGTCTTTTGCTTCATACCAATTTGTCCACATTTCCAGTAGATCTTTGCCTGTGTCAGTTGCTTTTATACTTCTATTTTCCACAGCCACACCACCCTGAAGAACTGGACAGTCTCTCATCCGTCCTTTCATGTGCTCAATCCTGGTTCGATATGATAACAACTTCCCTTCTATGTCCAGACAGGTTTTGGCATGGAGGATGTATTGCGAAAGTATATCAGATATGCACTGAATGAGAAGCAATTTAACCCAGAGGTAATTGCCAACTTGATACAGCTTAGAAAAGCTTCTATGTTGGAAGAATCTCAGGTTGCTGAGATTATCAATGACATCTCTCGCCGCATTGTTCGTGAGAAGGGTAAGATGATAGCATCATCCCGTCACTCTTTTTGTTCAGCATAACTAAATCTCGTTTGCCCACTTTTCTCGTCAAATCATATCTATGTTCACTTCATATTCCCGTGAGAATAGCACATTATACTGACATCTCGTCACTCGGTTGAGGTACTATTAGTCTCATAAGATCTGCTTTAATTTAATTTTTGTACCATTTGCTGTTGCTTATTGTTTGTGTTGCTCTGTTCCCATCTAGAGGGGAAAAAGGTGGGGAATAAGAGAAGGAGGTTGTTAGAATGGTTACCATAAGAGTGTGCATGTACTTTGTTTGCTCGTTACTTGAAATGTTTTAAATGGAAAACCATATATTATTTAGATGCATGTAATATGTGAAGGTATTCGTCAACCGATGCATCTGTTAAGATTTGTTATCTACATCGTGCAGCCCAGTTGCGAAACCACTATATTCATTAAAATCGAGTTTTTCTTTCTAATCAGATGCATTACACTGATTATATCTTGTTTTTGCTTTTCTGATAAGTTACACTGGCGACATCTTGGTTTCAGGCCCGGTGGTAATGGACATGTCAGGGTATTCTGAGAAGGGTTTCAAGAGGAAACTTGCTGTGCAAGCCCTATTTGGGAAGGTTTTCTATTTGTCTGAGGTGAGCTGCCAAGTAACATTTTTGACATATATGCCTCCACATTGGTCAAACTTCTTTCATGCTACGAGGGTCTTTGTATGGTTATCCGTTGAGATTGTTTGGGTGGATCTTTTGGTGAAAAGTTTGTATAGTTTTATAACTTCACTGCTCAGACATTTCATTGAGGTGGAGGGGTTGCTTCTTTGGCATGAGATTGTGCTGGGTGAATGGAAGGTGTACTTTTGGGGCCAGAATAAAGTTCATTGACCTTTTTTTTATTAGAAATGAGCATCTTTTACCTGTCTGTATAAATGTAACAACGAAAGAGCTGGGGTTGAGATCTTTTTGCGTTTAGTTCTTGAATTGATCCCAACTTTTTCACCTTTTTGAACAGTTTTGCCAGAGTTCTGTTCACAGGATAACTCCTTGATAGTTAAGGAAATTTTTGGGGTCGCAGAGTAAGTTCTTTGCCTTATAATCTTCCTTTTTTCAAGTTTAAATCTTTGTAGCAGCCAGCAGTATAATCATAATTCGTCTTATGGTGATTGAATTGAAACTTGGTGGAACTATGTGTAGTTTGGGATCACAAAAAAGATTAGCAGTGTGGCAATAAGGTTTGACTTGTATATTGATTTCTGTGTTAATCAGCGAAGATGCCGACAAGCTTCGATTCACACCCTCTCTGAAGCTGGGGATTTGGGTTCGCTGGAGAAGATGGTCGACGATTCTGATTCAGAAGATTCGGACGGAAGTCCTGCTGCTTCTCCTCAACCCACTTGATTTTGTAGAATCTGGACTTGGAATGTAAGTCTTGGCCCAGTTTCGGGGTCAATCCTTGCCGTGGTAATATCCTCGGTACTGGACACCTCTTCACCTCCTGAAATATCTGAAGAAAGCATGGAGGAGGATGGAGGGATTTGTTCAAAAGGCAGAAACATGCAAAGGTTTCACTCTAGATTTCCCTTTGGAGCTTTTCTTGTCCAGAAATTTTTGGGAGCTCAGAGTTGTTTGTTTTCTTTTGTTTCCTTTTCTTGTAGTTTTTTGTAATGTGATACAGCTTCAGCGTTCGATTCTGCGTTGTGACTGCTGGTCGTAACACATGGAATTTTTGACAAATGAAGAGATCTCAGTCGACTGACTCTGAAAATTTCGAAATTGTGCAGTTTGTCGCCCACCGGCGCGAATGCCCCGGTCAACAATAAGGCCATGGCAAGTACCATTCCTAGCTAGGCCTATACATAAGGCTTTGCTGGAGTTGAGATAGTGCTTTTTTATTAAAATGAGGCCTGTGATGTGAAGCCCCTGTAATCGCATTAAGTCAAACACAGTGTTAAACTCAGCTTCCCCCGGCTCGCGCATTCGGAATTTCAAAATTGACTCGGAGTTCGACTTGATGACGATTGACTTATAAGGGATAAGTATACTATAAGTGCCATAACTTTTGTACGGTGTTCACTTAAATGTCATAACTTTTAAACAATCGATGCTTGAGTATTATTAATTACATGAACCCCGGAAAAGTTGACGTGGTCATGGAAAAAAGCCGACGTGGCAGTTGGAAAAGTTGAAGTGACACTTAAGTGAACGAAAAAAAAAAAATGACATTGCGGTCTACTTATCTCGATTTATAAAGTAAATTGAGTTGGAGCTCGATCTTGAGAGAACAATTGGGAGTGACAAATGATTCATGAGAGTCCTGTCACGGATGCAAAGTTTTTTCGAAATATTGAAGATGATTAAAGATTGGACGAGCCTTTCTTATAAATTCTAAAATATTCCCAAGGGCGATATTAGAAATGATATTATTTGAAGTGTTCATGCGGGTAGTTGGTACATGGGAAGATAGATCTCTACCGTTAGATCCATGATAGATTTACAATTGTAATCAGAGTAACATCGCCTCCTCTTCTTAGTTTATATCAATCAACATGGTGAGAAAGAAATACCCACTAAACAGATGCCGAAGAAAAGGAATGCAGACAAAATAAAAACAAATTCGCATTTTTTTTTATTTCTTTGATTGTCGCATTTTATGTATTAGAAAACATTATTTTTATTCTAATTTTATATATGCTTATTCTAATCTTAATATACTAATTAACCTTATTGTTATATTAGTTATGAATAATTATTATATTAGTCATATTAAGACCAAACGATCTCGAGCCTTATTTTTCTCGATAAAACAGATCAAATTGATTGATCAGAATATGTCTTTTTACATTGAATGTTAGTTAATCGGCTCGCAATTGATCTAAGCCGACGATCTCAAAGATCGAACGACGCTTGAGCAGCTCTACCTCGAGGTCAACTTGAAATTAGATAAGTCGATGGCCAGATCAAGCTAGATTGACTCGATTTCACCATTATTGGGATTAGGAATTTTTTTTCTCCCCGTTCGGGGGACGCCCGTGATTGGGATGTGGCAAGCATGTTGTCGTGCCGGTCGATCACCAAACCATTTGAAAGCGGCCAACGACTTCGTTCTTCTCGGCGGAGTGCCCCATGCAATGATGCAACGTCCCTCTCTCTCTTCAGCTAAATCCCTCTCTCTCTCTCTCTCTCTCTCTGCATTTCGTCATCTCGCGTTCTCGCGCTCCCCGATCGAATCGTTCTTCGATCACCATTCGAATCCCGCCCAAATGCTCCACCAATCCCTGTCCAAACCTCCCGCCTCCGTCCCTCTCCCGCGATGCCGCCCCTCCCATTCCCGCGGCGGCCGCCGCCTCTCGCTCGGAGCCCGGTGCGGCGAGACCGCCAGCTCCCGGCCCGCCTCGACGCCGGGCCGCCGCCGGGGCCCGCCGTCGATCCGCCGTCTCCGTCGTCGGCGATGAAGCTGATGGAGTCGGAGGCGTCCGCGAAGGCAGGGCCGTACCCGGGGGCAAGATGGGGCGTACACCGGCAGGGACCCCGGCGTGAAGAAGCCCGGGTGGCTGCGGCAGAGGGCTCCCCAGGGCGAGAGGTTCGAGGAGGTGAAGGACTCGCTGTCGCGGCTCAATCTGAATACCGTCTGCGAGGAGGCTCAGTGCCCTAACATTGGGGGGTATTGTTCTTTTTTTTTTTTTCCTCGCGGGTCTTTTGGGTGTGTCATTAGTCGCAGTTCATGTAGAGGGAAATTGCTGAAACCATAGTGCAGTAATCACTTCACGAACGCATCACATAACATAAGCTGGAAACGATGACGTGTGGGATGTATGTGGCAGTGTTGGAATGGAGGAGGAGATGGTATTGCCACCGCCACTATCATGCTTCTTGGGGATACTTGCACCCGTGGCTGTCGGTTTTGTGCTGTCAAGACTAGCCGGACCCTGCACCGCCTGATCCAATGGAACCGGAAAATACTGCGCAGGCTATAACAAGTTGGGGGTAGGTGTCCAACACTGCATTTGGACTTACCTGTTTTATAGAAACTGTTTATATGGGGCTAGATGTATGTTCTGCATTGAGCTCTATCATGTGTAAACATTTGCAATAGTAGGAAAAAGTAGCGTACCATGTCCTGAGATCTTTTCTATAATATTGTGTTTCCTTGCAAGGCAGGAGCTCTGACTGCCAATTACAGAACTTTGTTGTTGTTTCTGTTGTCATGCTTGAATCACTAATTGCCCAGGCTGGCGGTAGATCCTGATTTACTACTACTGAATTTTGGCTTGGGGTGCAGATAGGTTAGTGTCAAATGGCCTTGCCAATGACAACTATGAAATATCATCCTAAATAATCTGCCGCAACCTCTATCAGTTATCCATGGAGGAGGCAGTACAAGGGAGAATAAGCAAGGAAATGGAATGCAATGTTTAGGGACTTTCATTGCTTCTATGGGAACAGAAAAGAAAAGAGGCACAAGAAATGGAACACAATTTTTTGGGGACTTTCATTGCTTTTCTGGGAACTAGTGTCGGGCACTGCATTTTCACAATCTGTCTTTCCCCTTATCTTTTTATGTCTCTTAATATCTATACACTCTATGCTGCATATTTCTTTTTAATTCCATTGTTAACGAGCTGATGCCAATATGTATTTTTTTGCTTCTTTGGGAGAGTTTTAGCTGACTGGTTAGTTTGACAAATTTTACCTTTTCAAATTATGTGATTTTTTTCCTCTTACATTTGTTTTAACTCATCTTGTTTTCCGATGCTTGCAGAGTGGATTACATAGTCCTAACGAGTGTTGATCGCGATGATCTACCTGATGGTGGAAGTGGTCATTTTGCTCAGACTGTCAAGGCCATGAAGGTGCAAATTTGTCTTATGAAGGCTCATTTAGGTTTTTTTAGCTCTCTGGTTTACTAGACACATCCCGAAATCAAAATAAATCATATTGATAAGTGGTGACTTCTTCTGCAGAAGCTCAAGCCAGAGATCATGGTCGAATGTTTGACATCTGATTTTCGGGGTGACTTAGCTGCTGTAGAGATTCTTGTTGACTCTGGATGGATGTTTTTGCTCACAATATTGAAACTGTGAAGCGGCTTCAGCGCATTGTCAGAGACCTCGTGCTGGGTAGGTCCCAAGTCTAAATGAATAATCGTTTTGGCCCATATTCGAGGAAAGTCCTATGATTGTGCAAATTTACCACACACACGATTCATGTCACGAAGCATTTAGAAATTAAGTGAGCAGATAAATGTACATGTTTGTACAAAGGTACTGGCTAAATCATTTGTGGAGGAAATTACAGCATGAAAAAACCATACCTGCATTATTTCCGGATTTGACTCCCATTATTTAAAAGGTGAGATCCTTCACCCAAGTTAATCCATAGATCCTTAATCGCCGCTTTCTGAGGTGTAGAAAAAAAAATCAGCTCTTTGATTTTTAAAGATGATATTCTATGCTTTCTTGTTTATAGGTCTTTTCCTCGTTGAGGTCCGTCCACACGAAAAAAACAGTTGCTTGCATTTCTTCCATTATGCTTTCTTTCAATCAGAGCTTCAGTCGTTTTCAATTCATATCTATGTTGTTTTGTGTCCTGTTTCTCCTATCTATCCAACTTCTGATTATGTGGAGAGGAATCTTTTCTATTTGTTTTATTCTTGATCTTGCAAATAGCCTCCAATGGGCCCTAGAAAAGCCTATTTACAAATAGAGATCGTTTATAACCCTTTCCCGTTCATCTATTCTTAGCGAGAGTTGCTGATAATTTTAGTCAGGACCAAGTTTGCAGGAACAGAGTAGAAGCACTTATTATGGTCGGAGAATGTATGGCATTATTATTTTTAATTTAGATACAACCTATTAGAAAAGGTTTAGAGATTTGACTGGACAAATTAAAAGGTCGGTACCAAAGTCTATATCAAACTAAAGTTTATGATCTGTTCGTGTCGTCATACAGAGTATTTTTTAATTATCCATGTGCAGAATTGAGTGGTGATGGTCTCACGGTTACTGCTTGAGAATGTCCATGCCATCTTGCTTGTTCTTAAGTGCTTTACTAAAGTTCATTTTTGGGGTGAGCATTGGCTAACTTATCATTCTATCCAAGTAAGGTTTCTCTCAAAAAAGATAAAAGGAAATGAAAAAAACAAAAATTAAAGAAAATGGAGAGATTGCCTTCTGTGTTTTTCATAACTTGGGTTGTGTTTTTGCGGCGTAGGTATGACCAAAGCCTATCAGTTCTAAACCATGCAAAGTTGAGCAAGGAAGGAATGATAACGAAATCATCTATAATGTTGGGCCTTGGAGAATCTGATGATGAGTTGAAGGAGGCCATGGCTGACTTGAGGGCAATAGACGTTGATATCTTGACGCTTGGACAATATTTGCAGGTATGCCCATGCTGCTCTGCCATGTCCAAAAATTTCCCTTGGGAGGGTGATGCCTGGAAGTGCGGATGAGTCCACCTAAAATAATTTTCCTTTCACATAGCTACCCTAATTGCTATTGTTTATTATGTAGACTCCTTATGGATTTGTTCACTTAGCAATTTGTGAGGCCTTCTGTTTCGTTCTGTTCTTTTTATGACCAAGGCCTTCCGGTAATTTCAGTAATCCAATTCTTGCAGCCTACTCCACTCCATCTGACGGTAAAAGAGTACGTAACCCCAGAGAAGTTTGCTTTCTGGAAGGAATATGGGGAGTCCATAGGATTCCGATGTGTAGCCAGTGGTCCACTGGTACGTACTTTTTGCCATTTGAGAGGATAATTGGTACCTTAAATTGTATCTTGTGGGTTTCAACTATATTTGCAGAGAGTGAGAAAATGACACCCCACACTTTATTCTCTCATTTTGTTTCTCGTTATTATGTGTTCTCTCTGTTTTTCTGTTCTTATGGTGGAAGTGGGCCAAAGAAGGGTGTGACCAATTCAGAATTCCATGTGGCTCAACATTTACTACTGATGTTTATTCTCTTTCTTAATATCTGTTTCAGGTCCGATCCTCCTATAGGGCTGGGGAGCTCTTTGTGAAGACAATGGTGAGAGAAAGGTCCGAGGCTATTGACAATGTTGGATTGTCTCAGTAAAATTATCGGCCTCCTCTGTAGACTTAAACATACTGAATCACTGAAGCAATGAGCAACTACTGAGGGAACAGATTGGTGCAATCAGTTTCAAGAAGTTCTATGAATCAGGAGATATTGATTGAAGACCTGGTAGGGACCGCAGACTTCTTTTTCGCAGTTCCGGTGAATATTAAAGTCATGGGGATTTCAACGTCAGTGACTGGTTTATTTCAGTGAGGTTATTTATTTGTTTTTTTTTTCATGAATTATACTTGCATTTAAAAGGGAAGGCTGAAAATATTCTTGACAATGAATCGATTTTCTCTCGATATGATTTTATGTATGGACCCTGGTCTGAAATTCAATGATATATAGAAGTCAACAGAAGCTTAGTTCTTTCTTGCATCACTGTGTTCTTTTTAGGTTCTGATGTTTCCATCTCGGTTGTGTTCCCTACTACACCTCTTGTCAGTAACTGGTGATTGAACGAATTTGGGATTTTGATTTTTGTTTTCTTCTACTTTCACTCTGTTTAGATTTATAGAAGTTAATAGTTAGACAGTCACATTGGAAGATCGGTACAAGAGCCGATGCTAGTAGCAGCAGAAGAATCATTTCTCATGGTTGATCCGCGATGGGATCTGCATGTGCTCATCGCCAAATAACAAATTAATTCTGCATTAGCCGTTGATCAGCAGGAACTCTCTCTTGCCTTTGCTTTGTTTTGATGGATCTATACCGCAATTGCCGCGGGTCGGTGTTGAGATATTTCCACACGGGTGGCCTCCATCGCCGCGCGATGCCATTGATGCAAGGAGTATCTTCCCGGACACGTCGATGGCATCGATGACGGCGAAGGTCGCTCGTGGAGACTTTTCTTTTCTTTTTCACCGGCAGTGTCTCTAACACGCGACCGGCCCACGGGAAAATGAGCGATGAAAAAGGACCTCTGGCTCTTTGGGTCTTGGTCAATAGAAGTTTGCAAACCACCCACGGGAAGAGTGCGATCCCCGCACCCAGGAACGAAAACCAGCTATACCACCTATGAATCTATCACCACCTCCACCTTTGGAGTTCCTTTCCTTTGTCGAGAAAACAGGTGTGTAATTTTCATGATAGCCATGAAGTTATTGAACAGAAAAAACCGGCGACACGCCATTCATAGCCGAAGAGTCCAAGACCTTTGATCTTTTTACCGCTAAATAAACTACTTCGGCAATACACCATTCATCGCGGGAAAAATACCAATTCAAAAGGGTCTTAAACTTTCGGTCCGTCTGATTAATTTTGGCTGAAAAATTGTTCACGCAGATGCTGATGATGCCACGTGAAATAGTGGTCATTGACATGGACAGTTTTTAATAATATTTTTTTTTGTAAAATCTTTTTTTCGTTAAACTTGGTGCCCGCGACCCTCGTCGGCTAAAGCCAAAGTTTAAGGAAAAAATGATTTAAAAAAAAGAGAAAAAATAACTTTTTGCAAGAAATATTATTGAAAATATCCACGTTAGGATCAACAGTCCTATATGGTGTGCTACGTGACACTGCCAGCATCCATGCCAACTATTTTCGATTGAAATTGGTCGGATGTATCGAATTGGTATTAATGTAAAAAAGTTTAAAATTAAATTGATTGAATTATAAGATTTAAAATTGAATTGACATCAATATAATAGATTTAATATTTTTTGGGTACTTTTCGCCATTCACGGCGGAAGACCATTGATCTGCTGGTACATTCACCAGCGAACCATTCTTTATATTTGCTGAGTTAGACCATTCGAAACAAGAGAGAGAGAGAGATCTGACCGAGAGAGAGAGAGAGAGAGATAGGTGGTAGTACTTTAGGGCGTCAAAGAAACATGCCGATGCATATTCCCGACACCGCCGTCTGATGCCCTTTCGTGGAAGGCGGTCTCGCGTGTTTCAAAAGGAAAACCAGGAATTCCAATCTAAGGACCAACGGGCCCAACCCAAGTGCTGTCTTCACCAACCAGCCACGTGCGCTCTCTCTCTCTCTCTCTGCTGTTCCTTTTTCTCGTGAATTAAGGTATCCGGTTGCGTTTTGTTTTGAGCAATTTTTATATCGGGCGTCCCTATATTTCCCCATCCTGATGGCCCCGGGCTGCATAGAAAAAGCCTTCTCGTTACTTGAAAAAAGAAAGAAGAAAAAATTCAACTTGTGAAGGATCGACATTGATAGCGAGACGGCGACATCTCTCGCAATAAATCATTCCCGCGTTATAATCCCACTTCCACACATCTCCCGCTGTATTACTTTTACTTTGAGACCAGAGAGAGAGACAGAGAGAGAGACAGAGAGAGCGAGCTTGGGTGAGGTAGGTTTGCGAGATATATTAGCTTGGTTTGGTAGTAGCGTGGGCGAAGTTGGTAGCATCTTACGGGCTTTGCACTGAGAAAGGTAAGTGACTGTCTGAGAACAACGAAAGACCCTTTTCCACCGCTTGAGACCTTAAAAAAAAAAAAAGCAGCTTTTCTCGTTTCCAGCCTCTGCTTCTTGATCTGAAACCTCCGCGACTTGTTTGACTGTGTAAGTGGTGAACTGTCTACTGGGGTCGATGCTGTTCGAGTAATTTCTCGTGTCTGCTGGTTGTACTGAGTTTTTCTCGTTCTCTGATTGATTGTTGTTTTTCTTTTTCCTTCTGCGATGTTTGTTTCTTTCTCTTTGAGGTTGGATCTGCTGAAATATTTGTTCTTTTGGTTGGTAATTGTGTTGGTGGATGCTAAAGTTTGAATCTTGGACATCTTTGGCTGTTCTGTTTGGCCTCGAGAGAAGATCAGAAGAGCAGGAACCCACAGGAATTCGATCTTGAGCTTGCTGATTTATTTCCTTACCAAGCTGTGAGAAAATGAGAATATGGGACTTTTTCTCAGAATGATGCCAGATACTTTTTGAGGCTTCCCATTGGATTAGCTTTCTTTGTTAACTTATCCAGAAATCTTACTTGCAGATAGAGAAGAATTGTTGTTAGTGAAATGGCAAACATTGATATTGAAGGAATATTGAAGGAGCTTCCGAATGATGGACGCATCCCCAAGACTAAGATCGTTTGCACTCTGGGTCCGGCTTCTCGCTCGGTGCCAATGTTGGAGAAGCTTCTTAGGGCGGGGATGAATGTTGCTCGGTTCAATTTCTCTCACGGTACACATGAGTATCATCAGGAGACCTTGGACAACCTCAAGATCGCAATGCACAACACCCAGATCCTCTGTGCCGTCATGCTTGACACTAAGGTCTGTCACCTCTTACATGATGCTTGCCTTCTCGATTGGCTATCACCTTCAGTTAGCTCATGATCTTTACATGCTTGGCTGTGATATCTTCACTACTTTATTGGTTGCGCCTGTGGTATGCTTTGGTTTTTGCCTTCGCTCAGTGCTGTTGATTTGATTTGGCATTCTTTAATGTTGTGCTATTTGCATATCCAGTAATATGCCACAATTTTTCCCATGTGGATCTTGTTCTCCATGTTGGGATCCATGTTTAATTATTTCAAAGGGCTTGAATACTGAACTCCCGTAGCACCATCTCTGTGGCATAATGAGACCGTTGTCATGCATCAGGCATAGCTTTGTGCATGTTTGTTGCACTCTTTTGCATACTTTGAGCCATTCTCTTCTGAGACAAAACTTGACTATCCTGTGGGAGCCAAATTAGTCTTTTCGGAAAGATTAATAGTCCTTTAACAGGGACTTACTTGGCATAAACTTTATCCAGTAAAGTGATCATTCTTGTGTGTGTGTGTGTTTTTTTTTTTTAAAAACAGTTTGGACTATGACTGAAAATATTCTTTATAAAAGGCGATCTTTGATATGATCTCTATTTCTTCAACCTTTGACCTCTCAAGTCTCTTGATCTATTAGGGATTCAATTTTTTTCGCTTTCTGGATAGTTGTCTTTGTCCTGAATGAAGCTCCTATTATAGGCAGATGATCCGTCCCATGAGATTAATACTGTTATATGGAATGTAAACTGTTGAATGGCAAGATATCTAGTGATAACACTTTGGTGGGGTTGGTAGTCATAAATATATCGTGATATACTCATTTCTGCTCAATATATTAGTGTTTTTCATTTGTCTAACCTGTCCGTACGAGCCTACAAGGTCTATGCAACTATATTCGCAAAACTTCCCTGTCCTTGGATTTGATGGAATCTGGTCCATTCTCTATTGCATCAACCAAGACTCTTTTCTAGCTGATATGGTTGGCGTATGCAAGATGAAGCTGCTTATATTTGTTCTTATAATTTGAACTCTGATAATGTGCTGCTTGTAAATTGATGTGCTTGAGCCCTTGTCCTGATATATGTGTGGACTTAATATGTTTGATGGATGTTTGTCGACATTTTATTTAACTTTGAAGAGAGAGGAATACATCTTCTAAATTGAAGAGGGAGGACCTTCCGTCTGAATAGACTATTTCTTAATTGCTGTCTTCCCGTTTATGACGATGAATCGTAGTTTCTTCCTGGTTGGGTAATCAACACTGCATGAAGATGGAGTTCAGGACCCGTTGTCCTGTACAGTCGAAGATTGTCTGATTCTGTTGAAGACTAGTCTGTAGCAAGATATGCTTTGCTATTTCTGCTTCATCTTGAATGCATGAAGAAAGCAAAGCACTTGTGAAACTGTTGTACCTTCGCTACATGGTGTGCATATGATCTTTCTTTTCCTTAATTTTGGTGCAAAAGACTTTTGAGTATTGTTTAACCTGGAATGAGTGCTTTCAACTGCATTTGGTTATGTTCTGCTTGTGAGCAATTGTGGTCCAGATAAATGGGAAATGAACTTCGGAATGTTGTTGGGATTTTTTTTAATAATAGCAAAGCAATTACATAGATCAGAGACACCACATAATTCCCATTTTATACGGCTGATACTTGTGCCACTAGAGCTTGGGGTAGGGTTTTAGTTTGAACTTTGAGCTGGAGAAAACATGTGATCTGTGTTTTCTGAAACTTTACATCTTTGCCTCTCAGTCGCACTGGGGTTGTTGGGGCCATTCCTTTCTATATCTAGCTCTTCTCATTGTCATGGGAAGCATTTCCTTCTAATTGCGCTCACTTTGAAGAACTAGTTGTTTCAAGACCATGATTTCATAAAACACTGGAAAAGAGATGAAAAACTACAGTTCCAATTACAATTCTTGGTCTCCTCTATGAAGTCATTGCTACTGATTCATGTTCCTTAGTGTTCTAGGCTTTCACATTTGAGGGTCGTTTTCTGTTCCACTCCTTCTCAATCATTGCTGTTGAGTCATGCTAACCAGATACATGTTGCAGGGTCCCGAGATTCGAACCGGTTTCCTGAAGGATGGAAAGCCTATTCAACTGAAGGAAGGCCAAGAAATTACCGTGACTACTGATTATGCCATAAAGGGGGATGAGAATATGATCTGTATGAGCTACAAAAAGTTGGCTGTGGATTTGAAGCCCGGAAACACCATTCTTTGTGCCGATGGGACGATTTCTCTCACTGTCCTGTCTTGTGATCCGGCGTCTGGAACTGTCAGGTGCCGCTGTGAGAACACAGCTATGCTCGGAGAGAGGAAAAATTGCAACCTCCCTGGTGTTGTCGTGGATCTTCCCACATTGACTGAAAAGGACAAGGAAGACATCCTGGAATGGGGTGTTCCAAACAAGATCGACATGATTGCTCTCTCTTTTGTCCGCAAGGGTTCTGATCTCGTTAACGTTCGTAAAGTTCTTGGCCCTCATGCTAAGTACATAGAGTTGATGTCGAAGGTATGTACTGGCTAAAATATTTTCTCAAGTGAAGCTTCTAATACTAGAATTGGACACAAAAGTGCAGCCTTACATGCGATGTTGATTGTCTCAGGTTGAGAACCAGGAAGGAGTGATCAATTTTGATGAGATCCTGCGTGAGACAGACTCGTTCATGGTTGCCCGAGGTGACCTTGGGATGGAGATCCCAGTCGAGAAGATATTTTTGGCGCAGAAGATGATGATATACAAATGCAATATTGCAGGCAAGCCTGTGGTCACTGCTACTCAGATGCTCGAGTCGATGATCAAGTCTCCCCGACCTACCCGTGCCGAAGCAACTGATGTGGCAAATGCTGTCCTTGATGGGACGGATTGCGTCATGCTTAGTGGTGAGAGTGCCGCCGGGGCCTACCCGGAGATTGCCGTGAAGATTATGGCCCGCATATGCATCGAGGCAGAATCCTCTCTCGACTATGGGACCATCTTCAAGGAAATGATAAAGTCGACGCCGCTTCCGATGAGCCCGTTGGAGAGTCTGGCCTCCTCAGCCGTGCGAACAGCCAACAAGGCAAAAGCGAAGCTAATCGTCGTGCTGACTCGTGGCGGGACAACAGCAAAGCTGGTTGCCAAGTACAGGCCAGCCGTTCCCATTCTGTCGGTGGTGGTCCCAGTTTTGACCACGGACTCGTTTGACTGGCTTTGCAGCGACGAGACCCCCGCGAGGCATAGTCTTATATACCGTGGATTGATTCCTTTGCTGGCCGAGGGGTCTGCCAAGGCGACCGATGCGGAATCCACGGAAGTGATACTAGAGGCAGCTCTCAAGTCGGCTACAGAGAAAGGGTTATGCAAGCGGGGCGATGCTGTCGTGGCGCTCCATCGTATCGGGGCCGCGTCAGTTATCAAGATCTGCCTCGTGAAGTGAAAGGCGGAATGCAGCAGAAAGAGGTTTGAGGTGGTCGAAGGATTGATCAGCAGGTGAAGTGGGTTTGTATTTTGGTTCATGACTCTTTTATTGTTATTTTGTTTGAAGCGTTCTCTGCTCCTGCAAATACCTATTTGAAGAAAATAGGCAGAGGTACCTAAGTGGCCATTAGTCTACTCTTGCTTCCAATCGGCTCATATCGTGGATGCTTGCTTCCAGTGACAATAATTTAGCTTGATGATCATAGTGAGATTGTGATCGATTTATAGTTTGGATCCCAAATCGAGTCGACGCAGTTCCTAAATTGAGTCCGTCTCAATTTTGGTGTTTGCTGCTTGGAGCTTCTTCGCCATTGTTGTAACATGAATTGTGATGACATCTTTGGCACGAGGCATGGCGCGTCATCGGTAATGATTCGGGCATGGCAAATAGTCGGTACACATTTAGTAGAACAGCGATTAGATTTGAGGTTTAGATTTCATTCCTCACATTTTCCATTCAACCTGCATGCTTTTTCCATCATTTGCATGTCGTGGATCTTGATAATCTTCCATTTAGATGTACTTATTTGCAAGTTCAAGTCCCCTTTTTTTTTTTCTTTTGAGGGGATCAAAACTATACACTATGTCTACTGTGACACATTTATCCTTAATTTTTTTTTGTGGCACCAAAAATCTCAACTTTTATCCATGTGATACATTTACCTAAGATTTTTTTTTTTGGACTACAAAAACCCGAAATTTTTACTTGTGATATATTGACTCCTAATTATGTTTTTGTGACACCAAAAATTTTAAACTTATAAGCACATAACACATTTACTTCAGAAAAGATTAGGATAAATTTGTCATAACGATATAAGTTGTGGATAAATATGTCGGTATAAGTTTGGGTTTTGTACAAAAAAAAAAAGAGTTTTGGATAATCCGAAAAGGGAAATTCATCAATGCCTTTGCATTTTGCAATGGAAGAAGGGATATATACGTTGACTAATTCGGAAGAAAAGGAAGGAAATTTAAGATTCTCGACATGTGATCGGACCTATTTGAGCAAATGGAGATAAGACTTTACTTTTCGGTGCGAGGGGTTTGATTGCAAAAAAACTCTGTGAATATGGATGGGGTTGCCAATAAGTTGGTAAGTTGGGGGCCTTAGTTTGCAATTAATCCAAGAATTGCGGGGACTCCTTGAACTCCCGTGTCTTGGACTTTTGCCCGCGTCCAGAAGCAGATGCTGTGGACCAAAGCTTGCTTCATTTGTTTTATTTTATTATAAAGTGCTTGGTCCACTAAAGGAAAATGACAAAAAAAAAAAAAATGGTGGACCGCCGTGCCATGATTAATTCAAAGTCTTTGTTTTCTTAGGACACGTGGGAGCGACCCATCTCTTTCCCACCCGGTGGTAAAGAGAAGCACGTTTGTTATCGTCTTATTCAAAGCTGGAAACAGGTACACAACGTGGTGTTTTCTTTATTAATTTATTGAAAAATTTAGGGTCGAGTGAGCAATTTATTTAGAACTTCTCGAAAGTTTTTTTTTTTTTTTATCGCAAGTATTTACGTGTCCGGCGAACTTCCTATCCCTACATCTGCCTCCTCGTCCATGTATTCATGTTGTGCAATTTTTTTTTTAGAGTGAACGAGTAAATCATTGTGGTACACTTTTGAGATCTTTAAGGATCAAACCAACAAGTTCATGGGCAATTAAATATAAAGAAAGCATCAATCACTTTTGGGGTTCACTTTACTCGCATCAATCTCTTCGGTCTGGTGGTCCCCCGTGAAAAAACAGCACAAGCAACTCTCATCATTCAGCATGCTCTGGAGTTATATATTAGGCGCGCATGAGAACGTTTCTGTTTCTCTATTTCTGTTCCAAACCTATTCTAGAAATAGGTTTGGAACAGAAACTCGTTTGGCAACGCAAATCTGTTTTTCTATTTCTGGAACAAAAATCTGTTCCAGAAATAGATTTTGGCCCAAAACCAGAAACAAAAAATTTTTGTTTCTGGCAGAAATAGAAAAATTTATTTCTGTTCCAGAAATAATTTCTGGAACAGAATGGTTGCCATGCGCGCCCTTAAAGTTGTCTGCTTTTTCTCTGTGTCCTCTTTTCTTTCTTTTTTTTTTCTCTTCCTAACGGGAAAAATTACCTAATCAATCATCATATAAATGTCAATTTAATCGTAAACTCTTTAATTTTGTGTCATTTCGATTAATTTTCGCAGAAAAATTACTCGAATTGAATTGGCATCGTTATAATAATTTTTTAGAATGGATTGAACACCACAAGCTTTGAGGTAGAAGGCCATTTGTGTTGGGAACACTAGAGAGAGAGAGAGAGAGATCTACTCAAGATCTCAACTTTTTGGTCTTCTTCTTAATTCTAACATCACTCTCACTCATGCATCCAAATGTACAAGGAGGAACTATAGGGGGAAAACAAGCAAAGAGAATTTTCAGACATACATTTTAGGACAAATTTTGTAAATGCCGGTTACGAAGGAGACCAAGATCATTTAATGTCGCTCTTAATCAATGATTAAACCTTAATCCTGGATATTAAAAAAGAATGATGGGATCTCCCCCATATATATTCAAAGTACACGTGCAGGGAAAATAAGTTCTCGCGTCGCGGGGGCCACATCAATTCGAGTGAAATTAAAATTCAGGCCGAACATGGAGTAACCTACCCTTTTAATTTCCTAAAAAAAATCCCTAATTTTATGTCTAGTCCCAGTTATGTCCCGAACTTTTTTTTGTCTTGGAAAATTCTAAACTTTAGGTCCAATCCAGAAGGAATCCCAAACGTTAGGTCGAGTCCCAAATGTATCCCGAACTTTTTTTGTTTTTAAAAAAAATTATCGAATTTCAATCTATTCTCAAATCTACCTCATGGTCCAGTCACCACTTTATCGTGACATTTCCATGCACGCCAATAACAAACTCACGTCAGCAAGGTGACATGGAGAATTATATCCGAATTAGATATGACTAACAAAGATTTTTGGACGAAGGGCTAATATGGATAGATTTGAAATTAACGTAAAATTTAATAATTTTTTTACACAAAAAGGAGAGTTCACGATAGATTTGGGATTGAAAAGTAAAGAAAAGTTCGGGAGGAATAGATCTAGAGTTTGAGATTTTTTTTTTTTAACTTTAGGGTTTAACTCGAAATTTACATCAGGGTGCTGTTGAAGAAAGTAGGTTAAATTCGATGCATGTGCTGCGTCGTATCTCGTGGAGCACATGACGTTGTCGGCTTATCCGTTTCGGATTAATACGCACGATCAGGAGCAGCGCGATCCTCGTCAGTGTCATTTCCGTAAATTATGATGTTACCCATCTCGGCCGCTGCTCTGCCCTGCCCCGAAGTGGATGGATCCTGTCTATAAATACTCGACGACTAGTACTTATCCCGTCTCAACACTGGTCCTTATCCCATTTTCGAGGGAAACAGAATCCCGTCATTTGTTTTATACTCTCAGCACAGAAAGAGAGAGAGAGAGGGAGGCAGAGGGAGAGAGTGGTGGTGGTGGTGGTGATGATGAGGAGGAGGCAGTGGAGTGATTGTGTGCTTCTGGCGGTGCTGATCGCGTGCGTGTGGTGGCCACTGGCGACCGGCGGAGCTGCGGGAGGAGCATCGAAGGCGAAGGTGGATTTGAGGTCGTCCAGGTACTTGCACTACAAGCAAGAGTACCGCAGGAACCTGCTCAGCAATGGCCTTGGCGTCACTCCTCCCATGGGGTACTCTCTCTCTCTCGCGCGCGCGATCGCGACTCGTGAGGATGATCGATGCAGCGATCTTAGTTTCGTGCTGAATGCTGATATCGTTCAGATTGGTTTCACTGTTTCTGAGATATTTCGTGAATCGGGTTGGCGATTGGAGTCTCAGATTGTCCTCTTTTGGTTTTTTTTTTTAATTCGCTTATTTGATCGATTCTGGGATGATTGGACCACTCAGCTACTGTCTGCGGTACTCGAGATGTCATAAAGTTGTTTGCTTGCCGATCAATAACTGTAAAAATTATCTGTTCTTCGTTGGAAACACTGAATCCCCTGCTCACCCGCCTCGGCAGATGGACACTCTGTATATTCCATTTCAAAATATACATTATTCTAAACTTTGGTGGAAAAGATGATGAGTATTTTTGCTTTAAAAAGTCTTTTTTTTTCTTTTTTGTAAACGTTTGTTCTTTTTTCGGAACATTGCTGCTATGTGCGGCAGGGGATCGAACTCGAACTATGTCGAATGGAGCATCTATATCCTCGTCCTTTTAAATTGTGCTTTCTTGTAATTGTTTATCTTGTAATGTTTTCTGTTTCTTTCTCTCAAAATGATAAACAGTGTTATAATGATTTCTTCCCCATGTTCGCAGGTGGAATAGTTGGAATCACTTCTCGTGTACGGTGAATGAAACGATAATCCGAGAGACTGGTTCGTGCTGACATTAGTTTCTGCTAAAGATTGTCCATCTCTTTCCTGATGGGTTCATGATCAAACTAAATAAATTACTTTCCTTGCTTGTTAAGTTCTTAAGGAATAGCTCTTCTCTTTCATGGGGACTCCAAATTATATTTCTTGATACAGTTGGAAAACTAGTCTTCTTCTTCATGTTGATAACACATTTTTTTTTTTGACATGTAAGTAACTGACATATACTATTACTATACTTCTTTCTTTTAGTTTTTCCAGCTTAAGTTGTTTGGACATGAATAAATAGTCCACTGTTCAGATTTTGAAATCATCGTTAATGTTTATGAGGTTAAAATGCTATTAAGACGAACATTGCATCTTAAGCTTAAGCATTTAGACATATCCGGGTATTTTCTTTTTTCCAGCTGATGCTCTGGTTTCTACTGGTCTTTCAAAGCTGGGCTATGAGTATGTCAACATAGGTATGCTCCAAGTACTTACTTCCTCTATATTTTCTAATGGCCCGCTTTGTTGATTGTTCTATGCTCTAATTGATTTTTCTTTTCAGATGATTGCTGGGCTGAGATAGCACGTGATTACAATGTAAATCTGTTTATCCTTTTTGGGCTTTTAAACTGTGGGATCAAAAATGTTTGACAACTTGCATTCTAATTATACTCGACCACGTTTGACATAATAATGGCAGGGCAATTTAGTAGCCAAGAGTACTACATTTCCGTCCGGCATCAAAGCTCTTGCCGACTATGTTCACAGCAAGGGTTTGAAGCTAGGAATTTATTCGGATGCTGGGTATGATACCCTGCCATGGTTGCTGCAAGAATTACTGATATATTCATACATCAATCTGTTTTTCCGTTGACAATCAAGTTGTTGGATTTGTTTCTTGGATTCAGCTATTTTACCTGTAGCAAGACCATGCCTGGATCACTTGGTCGTGAAGAACAAGATGCCAAAACCTTTGCGTCTTGGGTTTGTCTTGTTGCCTACCTAAGCATGTTTTATGTCCTTCGGATCACAAAGCATAATGAAGCATTGCATTATTTCCCCAGGGTATTGATTATTTGAAGTATGATAACTGCAACAACGATGGCACGAAGCCAACGGTCAGGTAACAGATATTGGCCTTAATATTCTCAAAGAAAGTTAAATTTGAGTACTGATTCAATTGTTTGCTCATGTAGATATCCGATAATGACCCGAGCTCTGATGAAGGCTGGCCGCCCTATTTTCTTCTCGCTTTGCGAATGGTAAACTACTTGGAAGTGAGCTGTATCGTGTTTTTCTCGTTCACATGTCCTTCATCATGTGAACTCTACATTTATCTTAACCTTTCGGCCATTAGGGGGGATTTGCACCCGGCTCTATGGGGCGCCAAGTTAGGGAACAGCTGGAGGACAACACAGGATATTTCTGATACGTGGGACAGGTAGTCTTTTTGTGCTTCAAACTTGCTTTTTTTTTTTTGGCTGTTTATTCGTATGACTGTAAAGAAGTTTAGCCATGGATATGAAGTCTCAGTGTAACATCCTCTGTTTGGCTTCTGTCCTCCAATGTGTACGTTCAGGATTCAATAAATTCTCTTGGAATTCAATCTCATTTACAGAGGATGATTCGTCTTTTACTGTCCTTGCAGTATGATGACTAGAGCTGACCTGAATGAACCCTACGCAGAGCTTGCCAGGCCTGGTGGCTGGAATGGTAGTACCCTAAAACTACAATCGACAAGAAAACCTATCGGCTAATATCGATCTTTCCTGTTCAATTCCCAACTTTGGTTCTCTTGTAATTTTGTTATTGGGCAGACCCTGACATGCTTGAAATTGGGAACGGAGGAATGACGAAGAACGAGTACGTAGTTCATTTCAGTATATGGGCTATATCCAAGGTATCGCGGATAGTTGTAGTTACCAAATGACTGGTATGTATAACACTGGGTCATCTTTTGATTGATTACAATGCAATGCAGGCCCCTCTTCTTCTTGGTTGTGACATCCGGAATCTGGACAAGGATACTGCGGAAATAATTTCCAACAAGGAGGTCATTGCAGTGAACCAAGGTCAAAACATTTCCCTGCCCTCCGTTGATGAAATAGTCTCAAACTAATGACTTCCTATTACTGAATTCAACTTGGTCATCTCTGGTAGATTCACTCGGAATTCAAGCCAAGAAGGTTCGGAGTGAAGGTGATCAAGAGGTATAATTTGCAATATACAGACATGTTTTTCTGGAGCTTGCAGTATATGTGATTTTGCTTGTATAAAGCTCAGCATTTTACTGAGAAAATGCCGCCAATCTCTTTCCTCAAGGTCTGGGCTGGGCCTCTCACTGGTTATCGGTTCGCCGTGCTTCTGGTTAACCGAGCCACCTATCGTTATACGGTGATAGCCCACTGGGACGACATTGGACTTCCGCTAGACACTGTTGTCGAAGCCAGAGATATCTGGGAGGTATTATTTTGAAGATCTATGCTGTTTCATTTTGCTGTAATTGTTCTTTCTCCTTCTTTTCTTCAAATGAAATTTCCTGGTTGCGGTCTGGCATTTTCATTCCTGGTACGACATTGGCCCTTATCAAGCAATTACCTTCGAATTCTCTCCTTAACCTGTGATTATCTTTCTCCTGTTACAGCACAAGACGTTGAAGAACACATTTGTTAGGAACATCACAGCAACAGTTGGCGCTCACTCTTGCAAGATGTACATTCTGAAGCCGGTTTCATAGAGCACTTTAAATTTCTCCTTGGCGGTCATGCCATTTCCAGCTGAACTGATTCTTTTAGGATCTCTTTGGATTTCCCCTCTCTTTCTTTTGCATTTTTCGTCATCTGATATCACTCTCTCAATTTGCCTTAGATCAAACTAATAAGAGAGAGTAAGGTAATGGGGTCTACCCTGTGGATTGCTTGTGTTGAGATTATGGACAAAAGCTCAGCTTGCTCCCGTGATTCAATCAAAAGAAATGGTAATCTTAAGCATCATCTTGCACATCGTGTCATTGTTCTGCTTGAGTTTTGAGATTTAAGCACCATAAGAATCAGAAATTTGTTCCGGAAATAACTTCACTTCAACCTATGCTACGACCTTTCTAAATTACTTCATTGATGTAGTCAAAGTTCTCACTCTATTCGTATAGAAAGAAAGATGTCAAGGATTGAACTTCTGGACATCAGCAATAGGAACCGGAAATTCCCAAACTTAATTTCTTTGATGGAAAGAGGGTTCAATACTCCTGTTGGTCAAGAAGCCGTCCATTTCGTCAGAGACATCAACTCATGTAAGATGAGCAAAAGCCAAGAAGCATGGCTCTACATATTCACCATATATTAAGCAGTTGAGCCAGAAAAAGATGAGCAAAAGCCAAGAAGCATGGCTCTACAAATTCACCATATATTAAGCAGTTGAGCCAGAAATGGTACATGATACTACTGGATCACATGAAGTATAGAAGTAGCACTTTTATTTGTTAAGCTTTCCAAGGAGCAGAAGAAAATTATATACCAGACCGTTAAGACCTGTCTTTCATTAGTAATCCTAAATCCAAGCAGTGTCCGCATCTTCTCATCCTTTTATGACCTAAGCAAAACCTTGAAAGAGCAAGTGGCTATAATAACTGGTGGACTCGCAAGCGCGCTCAGAGTATGGTGGGACTCTTCAGGATGTGGCAATGCCCTTAGGCTCCCACAGAAACAGAGTGCTCTTAGGCTTATTGCAGCTGGTCAAGTAATAAGCCTCGTTCCCTTCCACAAGCATCGCTTCCGGTGACTTGCTCCGCATCGAGTTCTTGGACATCGTGTAGCTGTTGTTACTGCAGTTCTTCTGGGATGGAAACTGCAGGGTGAGCGGGCTAATGACGGTAGTGGTCATGGGCTTAGTTCGCCAAAAGTACTCGTAGTCATTGAAGGAAGATGCCGCTGGCACCGAATGGGGCGACAGCGATTGTGTCAATAGCATCCTAGCCATTGGAGCCCGCAGGGAGAGTGATTCCTTGAGCGGGAGCGCCTCATCTTCCTCCCCGTCGTAGTTAGCCACTTTATTGAACTTGCTCAGCCAAGTCGAGCTCCTATCAGGTGGACCGATTGGCTTGTTCATCAGGAGTGCTGGCTTGTGGACATTTATCACTCCGCTTGACATATTGGGTGTTTGTTCCATGACAAACTCCATTTCTTTCGTGCCATGACCGCTACTGATTCTTGCAAACTCAAGTTCCTCTGCCTCCTCTGGATTCTCCTTCTCTCCATCCTCCTCTTTGCTTTCTTCCTCTTCCTCGTCGCTATTTCCAGCGAAACTCTCAGCATCTTCATTTAACTCCATCGACATGTTCTCAGTCTCTTCATCATCTACTTCCTCCCCATCATAGATTTGTTCACCAGACGGAACACTGTTCACAAATGTAAGAACGAGACGGCCATCTTCGCGTTGGGCTTGGAAATTTTTCTCAGATGAAATGGAGACTGCTTCGAGCACTAGCCGTCCATTGTCACGGCGAGAGTGCACTGAGAGGGACGGCCCATCTTCTCGAGATAGGGAAGGTAGAGGGGGAGGGAAAGATCGAGGTTGGATCTTCTTAGTAGTGGCAAAATTGTGCTTGACGACATCGAATTCTTCCAGGTCAAAACTCTGCGGCGGCATCCCCTCCTGTTGAAGTGGCTCGTGCTCTTCTGCCTTTGCATCTTCCATGTCCCCGACTTCTGATGGCGGGTATGAGGAGAACCCATCGGAGCCAGTCTCGGATCCAAGGCTCTCAGTGCAAATCTGGAGGCTCTTCTCACTCAATGAGCTTGTGGATCTTTTCACCAGAGGGTGAACATAAGGCGGGGGAAGGGACTTCGAATTCTCGAGCTTATGACACAGAATTGAGTCCCACGCGCATTTCTTGCCGTCCCGTTTCTTTGCTTCCTGGATGGAGTTCCAAATGTCAAGCTGGCCTCTCCCGTCACCATCCTTCTGCGCACCGTCATCATCTTCGTCCAAGAAAGAAGATGAATCAGCAATCGAGGCCACAAGCTCTTCAGATGACGCAATCTTCTTTATTGGAGAGAAACCATTCCTGGGCAACGTTTCAGCCGAGAGCGTCCTGCGAAGGGAAGCATTCTTGGGCAGAGGTATGCTCTTGCTAAGAGAGGGTGACATCTCCTTGGATAGTAAGATAAGAGGAAGATTTATCTGCCCAAATAGCGAACGAATGAGAAGAACAGTTCAGCAAGAATACCATCGACAAGCCAACAGATGATAATCAATCATGCCATCACTGGTTGGCTAGGGAATGCTACTTTCATGATCAAGTCCAGAATTTCATCTACGAAAGTAGGTTCAGCGCCGATCCACGCTTGTGCAGATACATGAGAAGTGGGTGCAGTACACAAGGGTAGATGGCTTGGGCACACTCAAACTTGCTATTAGTATTTCCTCTTGCTAGAATATTCTTTACAAGGACCCGCGGTAGGTCGAATCTCGTGTCGATGTCCCCATCGGCTCCCAGACCATTTAAGACACGGTTTCTGAGCATTTGAGGGCAAGCAAGTGCAGTCATCATTGTTTTATGTCTCATATAACTCCCTGTCTGTTTTTTAGGGAAAGATAACCAAAGACATGACTCTCTGTCTTGGCCAAACCATGTTGCAAGCGAGAACAGAGCAGAGGCTTTACCGGGCTCGGCACGCACGACTCAAAAAATCTCGATGAACAAAACAAAACTTAAGTAATCGGCATAATTTGCGTGCAATCTACAGATGAAGTTCAAAGAAAACATATTCAATCAGTTGTGCGTTCGAAATTCATCAGAACCATCACAAAACAGAGAGCAAACATCTTTCGTGCTTCGCTCTCCATCAGTATGGTGTCTAACAACTATTTCCTTCCCTGAGCCAATGACATAACACCACATGGCAAAATCTGTTTGTCTTCTTAACTTTGAAGTATGGAAACTCTTCGACCAAAAAAAAAAAAAGGATATGGCAACTCAAACAGGGAGTGCATGATTAGCCACGTTATTAATGAAATGGCGGGCCATTCCGCATGTCTGAACGCACCTCTCTCTCTCTCTCTCTGATTCTCTCGCTGAAGTCAAAAATCATATCTTCATAGTTTAATCTCATTAAAGAAGAGGAAATGAACAGTGGGTGGGTGGCGACACGTGAACGGACTCACCGGTTCCCGCGCGGACTCAGCGAGCTCGTTCCAACTCTTTGCCACGCAGAGAGACTCTGGAACCTCCTCTTTGCCCACCTTCTGAATTCAAGCGTGCCCGGGTCAGCTTCAGACTTCCTTTTTGCAGGAATCGAACCGCAAACGGAAGATAGAAAGAGCGATTAAAGCAGTAATCAAAGTACCTCTTAATCAATCTTCAGGTTACTCGAAGAAGCATGTGACTTCTCTCCGTGCTGAAGAAGAAGAAGAAGAAGAAAAGAAGGAGGAGGAGAAGGGGAGCGGCGGCAGCAGCAACTGCAACCCCCAGAGGCCTGCGGGAGAGACCACTGGGTGCGGGTTGCAGTGCTCAAAGCTTCGATCTCTTTTTTTCTTTTCTCTCTTTTAGTGTCCTTCCCTGTATTTCTGTGTGGTGACGATGAAGGGGGAGTTCAATTCGAGTGGATGGTGAGTGTGTTCCACCGGGCGGTGATGGGCTCTTTTCACATAGGGAAAAGGAGAGATGGTCGAGGGGGTATTTGTAGCCTGCCAAAAAGCGTTCGGAACCGGCTCCGGCGGGCCCCCAGCGCCCTCACGTCACCGTAGAAGAAAGGGTACAGCGGCCCCGGCGACGCTACGCCTGCACCATGTGCGTGATATCACGCGTCCGATCCAATCATGTGTTCCGTCGGGATGATAAGATCGTGTTAGGACTCCCTCCACAATACCTTGAATGATTTATCTTGAGATTCGATGCCACTTACCGCAATGCGCTTGACTAATTACCATAGAGTTTAAGCTCTCATCATACGGCGTGGGATATAATTTATACCTTGAACGAGCGAAAGTCTTTTGTTCTATTTGCTAATATTTCTAATTGACGTGCCTAATTAGCAAATACGTAAAATCTCGAATACCCTGTTTTCGCTTAAATTTCCGGTCGTTTGTTATCAATTATCACAAAAAGGGTAGGGAAATTTGAAAATTTTTGGTGATGTCCTCCTATCCCTCCTCATGCGTCCCTATCTCACTTTCCTTAAAAGTGAAGACTTAAACCCCTATCTCCCTCTTTCCAAATGGGAAGAGTGGCCACTGGGGATTGGTTAATTAGACTCATTTGACAAGTTAAATTTTCATAGCTCTCTCTTGGTATTTTTTATTATTTATTTATTTTTTCGGTGATAAGAAGGAGAAAATATAAATTTTCTCTTCAACTAGTACTCACACATAAGCTATATTTTTTTTAAAGAAAATATTTTCCTTGCAAGCGATTTTTTATGTGGTGCAGCCAATTATGGAAATAATCTTTTTTTTGTTTCTCTTGAGGACCAAAAATTCTATAATAATATTACCAATTAGGTGAGACAGAATATTTGATGTTGACTGATGGAAATGGCTTAAGGTGGAAGCAATGGGCTGGCCATCGCTTTCGGAGTCGCACGTCGATTGGGCTGCCATAAAACGATAATCACGAAGCCTAAAAAAATACTATTAAATTAGCCATCATTTCACTATTCTATGTAGGAGGAGTACATGAATATATATATATATATATATATATATATATATATATATATCATGTACTCCTCCTACATAGAATAGTGAAATGATGGCTAATTTAATAGTATTTTTTTAGGCTTCGTGATTATCGTTTTATGGCAGCCCAATCGACGTGCGACTCCGAAAGCGATGGCCAGCCCATTGCTTCCACCTTAAGCCATTTCCATCAGTCAACATCAAATATTCTGTCTCACCTAATTGGTAATAATTATTATAGAATTTTTGGTCCTCAAGAGAAACAAAAAAAAGATTATTTCCATAATTGGCTGCACCACATAAAAAAATCGCTTGCAAGGAAAATATTTTCTTTAAAAAAAATATAGCTTATGTGTGAGTACTAGTTGAAGAGAAAATTTATATTTTCTCCTCTTATCACCGAAAAAATAAATAAATAATAAAAAATACCAAGAGAGAGCTATGAAAATTTAACTTGTCAAAATGAGTCTAATTAACCAATCCCCAGTGGCCACTCTTCCCATTTGGAAAGAGGGAGATAGGGGGTTTAAGTCTTCACTTTTAAGGAAAGTGAGATAGGACGCATGAGGAGGGATAGGAGGACATCACCAAAAATTTTCAAATTTCCCTACCCTTTTTGTGATAATTGATAACAAACGACCGGAAAATTTAAGCGAAAACAGGGTATTCGAGATTTTACGTATTTGCTAATTAGGCACGTCAATTAGAAATATTAGCAAATAGAACAAAAGACTTTCGCTCGTTCAAGGTATAAATTATATCCCACGCCGTATGATGAGAGCTTAAACTCTATGGTAATTAGTCAAGCGCATTGCGGTAAGTGGGCATCGAATCTCAAGATAAAATCATTCAAGGTATTGTGGAGGGAGTCCTAACACGATCTTATCATCCCGACGGAACACATGATTGGATCGGACGCGTGATATCACGCACATGGTGCAGGCGTAGCGTCGCCGGGGCCGCTGTACCCTTTCTTCTACGGTGACGTGAGGGCGCTGGGGGCCCGCCGGAGCCGGTTCCGAACGCTTTTTGGCAGGCTACAAATACCCCCTCGACCATCTCTCCTTTTCCCTATGTGAAAAGAGCCCATCACCGCCCGGTGGAACACACTCACCATCCACTCGAATTGAACTCCCCCTTCATCGTCACCACACAGAAATACAGGGAAGGACACTAAAAGAGAGAAAAGAAAAAAAGAGATCGAAGCTTTGAGCACTGCAACCCGCACCCAGTGGTCTCTCCCGCAGGCCTCTGGGGGTTGCAGTTGCTGCTGCCGCCGCTCCCCTTCTCCTCCTCCTTCTTTTCTTCTTCTTCTTCTTCTTCAGCACGGAGAGAAGTCACATGCTTCTTCGAGTAACCTGAAGATTGATTGAGAGGTACTTGATTACTGCTTTAATCGCTCTTTCTATCTTCCGTTTGCGGTTCGATTCCTGCAAAAAGGAAGTCTGAAGCTGACCGGGCACGCTTGAATTCAGAAGGTGGGCAAAGAGGAGGTTCCTGAGTCTCTCTGCGTGGCAAAGAGTTGGAACGAGCTCGCTGAGTCCGCGCGGGAACCGGTGAGTCCGTTCACGGGTCGCCACCCACCCGCTGTTCATTTCCTCTTCTTTAATGAGATTAAACTATGAAGTTATGATTTTTGACTTCAGCGAGAGAATCAAAGAGAGAGAGAGAGGTGCGTTCAGACATGCGGAATGGCCCGCCATTTCATTAATAACGTGGCTAATCATGCACTCCCTGTTTGAGTTGCCATATCCTTTTTTTTTTTTTTGGTCGAAGAGTTCCATACTTCAAAGTTAAGAAGACAAACAGATTTTGCCATGTGGTGTTATGTCATTGGCTCAGGGAAGGAAATAGTTGTTAGACACCATACTGATGGAGAGCAAAGCACGAAAGATGTTTGCTCTCTGTTTTGTGATGGTTCTGATGAATTGGAACGCACAACTGATTGAATATGTCTTTCTTTGAACTTCATCTGTAGATTGCACGCAAATTATGCCGATTACTTAAGTTTTGTTTTGTTCATCGAGATTTTTTGAATCGTGCGTGCCGAGCCCGGTAAAGCCTCTGCTCTGTTCTCGCTTGCAACATGGTTTGGCAAGACAGAGAGTCATGTCTTTGGTTATCTTTCCCTAAAAAACAGACAGGGAGTTATATGAGACATAAAACAATGATGACTGCACTTGCTTGCCCTCAAATGCTGAGAAACCGTGTCTTAAATGGTCTGGGAGCCGATGGGGACATCGACACGAGATTCGACCTACCGCGGGTCCTTGTAAAGAATATTCTAGCAAGAGGAAATACTAATAGCAAGTTTGAGTGTGCCCAAGCCATCTACCCTTGTGTACTGCACCCACTTCTCATGTATCTGCACAAGCGTGGATCGGCGCTGAACCTACTTTCGTAGATGAAATTCTGGACTTGATCATGAAAGTAGCATTCCCTAGCCAACCAGTGATGGCATGATTGATTATCATCTGTTGGCTTGTCGATGGTATTCTTGCTGAACTGTTCTTCTCATTCGTTCGCTATTTGGGCAGATAAATCTTCCTCTTATCTTACTATCCAAGGAGATGTCACCCTCTCTTAGCAAGAGCATACCTCTGCCCAAGAATGCTTCCCTTCGCAGGACGCTCTCGGCTGAAACGTTGCCCAGGAATGGTTTCTCTCCAATAAAGAAGATTGCGTCATCTGAAGAGCTTGTGGCCTCGATTGCTGATTCATCTTCTTTCTTGGACGAAGATGACGACGGTGCGCAGAAGGATGGTGACGGGAGAGGCCAGCTTGACATTTGGAACTCCATCCAGGAAGCAAAGAAACGGGACGGCAAGAAATGCGCGTGGGACTCAATTCTGTGTCATAAGCTCGAGAATTCGAAGTCCCTTCCCCCGCCTTATGTTCACCCTCTGGTGAAAAGATCCACAAGCTCATTGAGTGAGAAGAGCCTCCAGATTTGCACTGAGAGCCTTGGATCCGAGACTGGCTCCGATGGGTTCTCCTCATACCCGCCATCAGAAGTCGGGGACATGGAAGATGCAAAGGCAGAAGAGCACGAGCCACTTCAACAGGAGGGGATGCCGCCGCAGAGTTTTGACCTGGAAGAATTCGATGTCGTCAAGCACAATTTTGCCACTACTAAGAAGATCCAACCTCGATCTTTCCCTCCCCCTCTACCTTCCCTATCTCGAGAAGATGGGCCGTCCCTCTCAGTGCACTCTCGCCGTGACAATGGACGGCTAGTGCTCGAAGCAGTCTCCATTTCATCTGAGAAAAACTTCCAAGCCCAACGCGAAGATGGCCGTCTCGTTCTTACATTTGTGAACAGTGTTCCGTCTGGTGAACAAATCTATGATGGGGAGGAAGTAGATGATGAAGAGACTGAGAACATGTCGATGGAGTTAAATGAAGATGCTGAGAGTTTCGATGGAAATAGCGACGAGGAAGAGGAAGAAAGCAAAGAGGAGGATGGAGAGAAGGAGAATCCAGAGGAGGCAGAGGAACTTGAGTTTGCAAGAATCAGTAGCGGTCATGGCACGAAAGAAATGGAGTTTGTCATGGAACAAACACCCAATATGTCAAGCGGAGTGATAAATGTCCACAAGCCAGCACTCCTGATGAACAAGCCAATCGGTCCACCTGATAGGAGCTCGACTTGGCTGAGCAAGTTCAATAAAGTGGCTAACTACGACGGGGAGGAAGATGAGGCGCTCCCGCTCAAGGAATCACTCTCCCTGCGGGCTCCAATGGCTAGGATGCTATTGACACAATCGCTGTCGCCCCATTCGGTGCCAGCGGCATCTTCCTTCAATGACTACGAGTACTTTTGGCGAACTAAGCCCATGACCACTACCGTCATTAGCCCGCTCACCCTGCAGTTTCCATCCCAGAAGAACTGCAGTAACAACAGCTACACGATGTCCAAGAACTCGATGCGGAGCAAGTCACCGGAAGCGATGCTTGTGGAAGGGAACGAGGGTTATTACTTGACCAGCTGCAACAAGCCTAAGAGCACTCTGTTTCTGTGGGAGCCTAAGGGCATTGCCACATCCTGAAGAGTCCCACCATACTCTGAGCGCGCTTGCGAGTCCACCAGTTATTATAGCCACTTGCTCTTTCAAGGTTTTGCTTAGGTCATAAAAGGATGAGAAGATGCGGACACTGCTTGGATTTAGGATTACTAATGAAAGACAGGTCTTAACGGTCTGGTATATAATTTTCTTCTGCTCCTTGGAAAGCTTAACAAATAAAAGTGCTACTTCTATACTTCATGTGATCCAGTAGTATCATGTACCATTTCTGGCTCAACTGCTTAATATATGGTGAATTTGTAGAGCCATGCTCTTGGCTTTTGCTCATCTTTTTCTGGCTCAACTGCTTAATATATGGTGAATATGTAGAGCCATGCTTCTTGGCTTTTGCTCATCTTACATGAGTTGATGTCTCTGACGAAATGGACGGCTTCTTGACCAACAGGAGTATTGAACCCTCTTTCCATCAAAGAAATTAAGTTTGGGAATTTCCGGTTCCTATTGCTGATGTCCAGAAGTTCAATCCTTGACATCTTTCTTTCTATACGAATAGAGTGAGAACTTTGACTACATCAATGAAGTAATTTAGAAAGGCCGTAGCATAGGTTGAAGTGAAGTTATTTCCGGAACAAATTTCTGATTCTTATGGTGCTTAAATCTCAAAACTCAAGCAGAACAATGACACGATGTGCAAGATGATGCTTAAGATTTTTCTTTTGATTGAAGCACGAAAGCTTTTTCCATAATCTCAACACAAGCAATCCACAGGGTAGACCCCATTACCTTACTCTCTCTTATTAGTTTGATCTAAGGCAAATTGAGAGAGTGATATCAGATGACGAAAAATGCAAAAGAAAGAGAGGGGAAATCCAAAGAGATCCTAAAAGAATCAGTTCAGCTGGAAATGGCATGACCGCCAAGGAGAAATTTAAAGTGCTCTATGAAACCGGCTTCAGAATGTACATCTTGCAAGAGTGAGCGCCAACTGTTGCTGTGATGTTCCTAACAAATGTGTTCTTCAACGTCTTGTGCTGTAACAGGAGAAAGATAATCACAGGTTAAGGAGAGAATTCGAAGGTAATTGCTTGATAAGGGCCAATGTCGTACCAGGAATGAAAATGCCAGACCGCAACCAGGAAATTTCATTTGAAGAAAAGAAAAAACAATTACAGCAAAATGAAACAGCATAGATCTTCAAAATAATACCTCCCAGATATCTCTGGCTTCGACAACAGTGTCTAGCGGAAGTCCAATGTCGTCCAGTGGGCTATCACCGTATAACGATAGGGGCTCGGTTAAAGAAGCACGGCGACCGATAACCAGTGAGGGGCCCAGCCCAGATTTGAGGAAAGAGATTCGGTTTTTTAAAAGCAAAAAGCAAAATCACAATACTGCAAGCTCCAGAAAAAACATGTCTGTATATTGCAAATTATACCTCTTGATCACCTTCACTCCGAACCTTCTTGGCTTGAATTCCGAGTGAATCTACCAGAGATGACCAAGTTGAATTCAGTAATAGGAAGTCATTAGTTTGAGACTATTTCATCAACGGAGGGCAGGGAAATGTTTTGACCTTGGTTCACTGCAATGACCTCCTTGTTGGAAATTATTTCCGCAGTATCCTTGTCCAGATTCCGGATGTCACAACCAAGAAGAAGAGGGGCCTGCATTGCATTGTAATCAATCAAAAGATGACCCAGTGTTTACATACCAGAGG